>CATIWR010266455.1:0-110276 GCA_949677035.1 Omphalea diandra | reverse complement strand
AATGAAATGTTGTTTAATGTGATGATATTGTGGTATACATAGATGAAAGATTGTTATATTCTTGATTTATTTATTTTCATGAGATGTTGATAAATTATGACTGGGGAATGAGAGTATGTGGTGATATGAGCTTCCAAAGTTACGAGTGTTATTATTAGTCATCATATTTTTGAAATTTTGTTGGATTTATAGTTGATTGGTTGAAAGGCTAATACTTGATATTGCTAGCAAGTAAAACTATTTGATAGCCTATGTGGCGATAATATTTGATAGCCTGTGTGGCGATAATATTTGATAGCCTATGTGGCGATAATATTTGATAGCCTATGTGGTGATAATATTTGATAGCCCATGTGGCGATAATATTTGATAGCCTATGTGGTGATAATATTTGATAGCCCATGTGGCGATAATATTTGATAGCCCATGTGGCGATAATATTTGATAGCCTATGTGGCGATAATATTTGATAGCCTATGTGGCAACAGCCAGTGTGGCAATGATATGATAGCCTATGTGGCAATGAGATGATAGCCTATGTGGCAATGATATAACAACCAGTGTGGCAATGATATAATAGCCAGTGTAGCAATGAGATGATAGCCTGTGTGACAATGATATAATAGTTTGTATGGCAATAATATAATAGCCTGTGTGGCAAGAATATTTGATAGCCTATGTGGCAAGAATATTTGATAGCCTGTGTGGCAATGCTATAATAGCATGCTTGGCAAGAACTTTTGATAGCCTGTGTAGCAATGAGATCTATAGCCTGTGTGTTAACAATATATATATAGCCTATGTGGCAACTAAAAATGAAAGTCTTTGTGGCAGTGATATCTATAGCCGATGTGGCAACAATTTATGACATTACGTGTGGCAATAAGCTTTGATAGCCTATGTGGCATTTAAGAGAAAAAACTCTTTATTTCGTACATGGATATGATGATGAGTTATTTATGTTTGAATATTGTTACGTTATTTGAGATTGAAGTATCGTTATGCATTTACTTACTAAGTATGCAAACTCACTCTTTTGTATGAAATCTTATTTCAGGAAGAGTAAACTAAAGATTGCATCCAGTATACTTTTTGAAGTCGCTGTCTAGCAGTGTAATAGAGGTTGAGCCAGTATGCAGTCAGTTAGTATTTTAGTTTGATTATTCATGTATGTTTTGTTATAAATAATTACTAAGCGGTGAACAAGAGACATAATGAAAAGAAAAAAAAAATTAATCAGGTCTTTTAAATGACAATAGATAGACTTAGAGAGAAATTTAAATGATTATTAAATGGGATGTCACATGCCATGACCTTCAAATGGTGCAGTCTCTTCATTTATTGCATTTCAGACTATTTTTTTTAACTCCTTCACACCCTTTTATTGCCTATTTAAACCCCCTTTTAAACCACTCTCACCACTTCAATTTTTTCTCTTCTAACTCCCAAAATTTTATCCTCCTCTTCATCTTCTATTTTCATCCGTTTTTCATCTTGTTCCATCAACCAAAAGCTTAACAAGGAGATGAGAATGCTCAAAAAGAGTTTACTTCTTCTCTCTCACCTTTATAGCAACTTGGTTTATCTTCAAGAGAAAGTTGGTGCTACACCATGCCATTTTCCTGATTTTCATGAATAGGAAGACACTCAAGAGGAAAAGGGTAACAAAGAAGAAGAAAAAGGAGATGAAGTCCAAAAAAGAGGTGATGGAGAATGAGGAAGAGATACTGAAGAGCTTGAAGTAGATGATAATGACTCCTCTCTTACATTTTAGTTCTCTTTATTTTGTCTTTTTTCAACTTCTATTTTTTGTTTAATCTTTATTTTTTTTTTTTATTTTGGTCTAAATGTGTGATCAAACATATTTATATGTTTGACTTGTGTTACATATCTATGTTTTTTTAATGAAAGTTTAAATTATGTTCTCTCTATGGTTGATTAATGAAAGTTTGGTTTGATCAATGATGTTCCTTCTTGAGTAAAAATTCTAATTATGTTACCCTAATTCTCAACTAATCATCATCTTATCATTATAATTATCCTTATTATTATCCTTGAAATTGTACTTAACTTTCCTCGCTTTTTTGTCTCAACAAAGGGGGAGAGATTACATGTAATTGGTTGAGGGGGATATAAATTGAGAGGGAGCATTCATTTCAATCTGTTAACCATTTCAAATTTATGGAAGCATTTTATTTTACTTTTTCCTTTGTCTTAGAATCTTTAACTACTCTGATGAATCAAGGGGCTTTTATCTCTTCAACAGAATTTAAAATCTTTCACATACTTAAGAATACACTTGTACATCCTTTATACTTCACATATTCAATCTAGGTTGTCAAAATCAAAAAGGGGAGATTGTTGGACTAGGTTGATCAAACCTATGTCAAAAGTGTCTTTTGCTCTTGACAACATAAATTGAAATGTACTAATCAATTTTTTTAAGTGTTGTGATGATAGATATAAAGTTAGAATATCATTAAAAGTTGAATGGAGAAGAAAACCAAAGTTGGGTCATTAGTCGCGACCGCTACTTATAAATCTCGACCATGATGATAACACAACTTGGAGAGTTTTCAGATAGTTGGTTTTGTAGTTGTTGTCATGATAGGTGTCTCAACCATGACACTTAAATCTTCCTTGATAAACTCCTATTGACCAACCAAAGTTTGCCACGTGCATAACGAGCCATTTGTATAGATGAATGTTATGACTGATACACATGTGTAGAGACCGCAACACATTTTTCAAAACCAAATGTCCAATTCACATTCTACGAGTCTCAATCGTTACCAATGTTGTAACCACTACAAAAGTCTCGTGACTAAGATCATTGAAGTACAAAACGAGGTTCCAATGGATAGTTTGATGAAGATTCAATCCTGTGTTGCCATATGTACTAGCGGTTAGACAGATAAAGATCTTGATCGTGACATAGGAAATATAAGAGTGAAACATGAGTCACGACTATGAGGTGGATGTCTCGACCATTACTTGTGTCTAACATGCATTAAATGCTAGACTTTTCCAACAACCTTTGGAGATTATGAGATAATTTTGTCTCTAACATCTCTTTGGTGGGAGTAACCTATAAATATTCCACCAAATGGACATAAATACAAGAGAATAGCATTCATTGTAGCCAAACTCTTGTAAATTTATTTCTCAACTCTTAAGCATTCAATTCTTGTATTTGAGTTATTATTGTTTAGTGTGAACATTAAACAATATTGCGTTTGGGTTTGAGAGTTAGTCTTTGATTGTAAAACTCTTATTTTGATTGAGTGTTAGCCTTAGGAAACACTAGAAAGTTCATGTGTGAGCATTTGTAAAACATAAGTTTAAAACTTTAGTGTGAGCTTACAAAACACCATTTGATATTAGTGGAACACCCAATTCAAAGAATTGGAGAGCAGATGTAGAGTTGATTTATACCTGAACCACTATAAATCATTGTGTGATTTATTCTTCTTCTGCTTCTTCTAAAACTTAAATCACTAACCTACCCTCCAAAATTTAAATTTTCCAGTAATTCAACCCTCCTTTTTTAGTGCATAAGGGCCAACAATGTTTTTTTTAATTGTCACATTCTTATAATTTACATAACTACATCTTATAACTCCCCAGCGTAGGATTTTTTTTCCAATATTAACTGCCTATAAGAGTTTATCACTTTTGTTTATAGGTTTAACATCTCGTTATGGGCAAACTTAACCCATAACTCCAACATCTAGGAATATAAAACAAGACATGCAACAAATGCTATAATAGTTACTAAATCAATGAAAGGATTTAAAAAATCATTGATACTATTTCTCAAGCTTATCAAAATTAATGCACAAATAGATAAACAAGGTAAAATCTTACCATCAATTAAACTTAAGAAAGTAGACGAAGGAATCCAAAAGTTGAGACCAGGGTAGAATCCCAGTGTCAGTCCTACCATAACCATAGCATAAGTTTAGATGGTTTTGATGTTGCAACGCTTATGGGCAACATGAGAATAGGTTGCTGCTACATTGTTGTTGGAGAAGAAATGGAAATCTTGGATGGGTCTAGCTTTTAGTGAGAAATTAAAGATCATAATCACTCAAGCAAAACTCATTTAAGGACTTGAAGTTAAGAGAGACACTACAACAAAAGAGATAATTGGCAAAGAATAAGCAAAGGCAACTTTTAAAATAAAAAAATAATTGAATGCAATTTAGAAAGCGAGGAAGAACAACAATGACAACAATGTGGAATATGGATAAAAGTAAAAAGATTTATGTGGAAGTTGATGAATTTAGGGTTCCTTGTTCAAAAAGAAAGTGTTATTCTTGGATTTTTTCTTCGTACAATTGCAGTAAATGGGTTATATGCACCTTTGGATATATGGGATTATGTAGATATGAAACAATTTCATGTTGACATTGAAGCATTAAGTAATGTACTACACTTATTTTTATTACATGGTTATAAGTGAACTTTTGTATTTTAGTTATTAACGTACTACACATATTCTAATTACATGCTTATAAGTGAACTGTTATATATTTTCTAATGTAATATAGTTTTTGAACATCATGTGTTTGCTATTTTGCATGTGTGAAATAGAGAAATTTTTATTTCCACCTAACAAGTAGTTGGGTTCTGAGGTCGATTAATGAGAAGTGGAGAGATTTCATATGTGATTTAAAAGTATGATAATTAATTAAACCAAAATAGTAGATTCAAAGGAATTTACCCGAAGGAGTTGATCCAAGTCAGTGGCGTACCTTAGTTAATGGATGGTATAGCGGAGAAAGTCACGTTAGAAATTCAAATAACATTTATTTCTATATACATACAAGGCTATTGCCTAATGAAATGAAAATTTTTAATTTCTATAGAAACTAAGTAAGATCAATGCTAACAAAAAGAAAAAACCACATACAACTAGAAGAAAAGGTTATGCAAGGGTTCGAAAGGAAATGATAAGAATTAATTTTTCTTATAAACATTTATATTTATCAACATTTATTTTGTGACTGTTATTAAGTTTTGTAGTTTTTAATTTAAGGAAAAGCAAAATGGCACTTATGTATGTGGACTTTCATTTTATGCAATATCTGATAAGAGGAAAGAAGGCACTTATGTGGATGATGATGTAAAGGAGCTAATGGTACTATTTTTTTATATAAAACAATAATTATCACTTTTGAGTTTCCTGTTGTTTACTATCTTTGGTCTTATTCAATAACTTTATTTTGGAACTAATGAGTTAAAAAAAAAAAAAAAACCTGGGCTTAAATAATATTGTACGTGTTCACTTTATATTATCAACTTGCCATATTTGTTGGACAAAGCTATTGCTCTTCGAGCATAATTAATTGTGAATTTTGATATGGATTTAGATCGAAAAAATGAGAAAATCTTTCAAGAGTTTTTTGGACCATAGCACAATGGCAGAGTGCGTGGTAAACCCACTCCTACAAGTTATTTTAAAGGGAACTCATAGAATGTGGGTTTAAGATGGCAAAGCTCTACAAGTCAAGGACATGAAGGTCAACTTTTAAAAGAGCAATTACAAGAAATGATGGCAAATTTGATCAAGTTTCTAGAACTTTAGAAAGTTTAACTTTATTTACTAGCAAAAAGTTTTCTAACGAAAATGACCACTCAACTGAATAACTTTCAGGTATTTTCTCAAACAACTCAAATTTTCTCTACTTTAATCTGGTCGTTATTAGTAGGTGATATAACTAATATGGTACATATCTATATTTTGTTAACAACTTATTTCAGATTTAAATCAATGGCAAACTCATGTTTGTTAAGATAATTACATCTTTTCAGTATCGGCGGCCATATTGTGTTTTGTAATTTTTGCTTAATATCCTAATTGTTTTTGAAGCTCAGTGCAATAATTTTCAATCAATTTTAGAATACAAAAATCTCAATATTTTTACTTTATTAATATTAGCAAGTTGGGTATCATGATGCATGGCAAAGATAACAGTTTAAGAGTTGCGTATTATAAGCATTTGAACTGCATTTTTCAAAACTTTTACTTTTATGTTTTTAGTTGAGACTTCCTTTAGGTGTTTCATTGAATTCTTGTTGATTTAGTTTTTTTTTTTTTTTTGGTTAAGACTTTCATCAGTTGTTTCATTTGATTCTTATAGAGACAATGTTATTTAGATTTTAGGCATATTTATATGCAAATTAGATTTTTAGTAAGACATTTTTAGAACAGTATTTTAATTGGATAATATATTTATGTAGAATAGTCAGTAAGGTATGTAAAATAGGTTGTGCGCATACGCGTGTAATAAGCATTGAATAATAGTGTAAAATTTGGCATCAATCATTTAGATATTAAATAATAGTATTGCTAAAAATAATTAAACGCAGTCTAAACTATTCTTACAATTCTAAAACTAACCAATGCCAAATTATTTATAGGTGGTTGAAAATCAACTTGAGACAATTTAAAGAATTGCTATAAATTTCAAATAATAACTAATTATTGGTGCTAAAATCGAATAACGATTGTTTAAAATGGCCCAAAATTAATTAAAGACAAATGAAAATCAACTGGAGATGATCTTAAAAGTCATTATCAATTTCAAATAATAAGAAGTTATTGGCGGCAAAATCGAATGGTGGTGATTTAGAATAGCACCAAACTATTTAGAAGCGATCCAAAATCAAATTGAGGTCGTCTCAAAAGCCACTATAAATTTCAAATAATAAATAATTACTGGCACCAAAATCGAATAACGGTGGTACATAGTCAATGACTAACTAGCAATAAAATTTAAGAACAAATATTAAATTAAAAGATAAACTGAGCTATCCATTTATTGATTTGAGTGTGTGTGTATGGAGTTATCTTACTGTACTATTTAATTCTTTTGTTTCTAAAAATATATTATTATATCCATTTATTTTATTTCCTTTAAACTTTGATTTTCTTTCATATGAAATGAAGTTCTTTTCCGTTAATCTAAATTCAATGTACAACTATCTAGTCCCTATAATTTAAAAATAATAAATTATTTAGTCTATGTTTTTGAATAATTATGAACTTTGCAGCCTTTGTTATTTGAAAATTACAAACTATTCAATTACTATTGAAAATTACATCATCTTTTTGTCTATAAGTGTATTTTTCATATATTGAAATTGGATTAATGAAAAAATAACTCTTTTTAGATAGAAAGATCCTGAACAGAAATAAAATAGAGGAAATCAATAATATATGTTTAGGAATATAGAGACTAAATAGTGTATTAGAGCAAACTCCACACACACACATCCTCTTTTTGTCTATAAATGTATTTTTCATATATTAAAATTGGATTAATGAAAAATAACTTCTTTTAGGTAGAAAGATCCTGAGGTCTAATAGGAATAAAATAGAGAAGATCAATGATATATTTTTAGGAATATAAAGACTAAGTAGTGTATTACACACATGCACTACGCGCGCGCACACTCACTCATGCATAGACATATATGTGTGTGTTTGTGTGTGTGTGTGTTTATATATATACACACACACACACACACTTCTATAATTTTTGGATGTAATATTTATCAGCAATGTTACGCTGAAAATCATATTCTAAAATTACCAATTTTATTAAATATAAAAGGATCCTAAAACATTTCAAGAAGTTATGTCTTCTGAAGATGCAGCATTTTGAAAGGAAGCAATTAATAATGAAATTGATTCATTACTAAGGAACAATACTTGGGTCATTGTTGATTTACCTCTTAATACTAATTAGATGTACATGCTGATGGATCCCTACAAATTTTTAAAACAAGGTTGATAGCAGAAGGCTTTAAGCAAAAAGAGAGAATAGATTATTTTGATACTTACGATCTCATGGCTAGGGTGATATCCGTTTGAAAGTCTGCTTGTATATCAAATTGATGTCAAACAACCCTTTTAAATGGCAACCTAAATAAACAAGTCTATATGGAGCAGTCTGGGGACTTTGTCGTACTAGAAAATGAAAGAAAAGCCTACAAGTTAGTTAATCGCTTTATGGCCTAAAATAGGCTTCAAAATAATGGCATGAAAAGTTTGCTTCTATAATTTTAGAATATGACTTTCAGTACAACAATGTGATAAATATATTTACTTTAAATTACAGAAAATTATGGAGTGATAATATATCTTTATGTAGATGATGTGTTCATTATTGGAACTAACATGGATGGTGTTAATAATAGGGGGGGATGGGGGAGGAGGGGGATGGGGGAGGATTTTGCAATTTATCAATCTCGTAATAGAGAGAAAATGCTAAATAAATTTAAACAATTGAATATCAAAAAAGCAAATACCCTATATGATGTCTCTTCAAAGTTAGTTGAAAATTTTTATAGAGTAATAGCTCAAATTAAATATGCAAGTGCTATTGGGAGTTTGACGTATGCAATGCATTGCACAAGACCAAACATTGTTTTCTTAGTGTGCAAGTTTTCAAGATTTGCTAGCAATCCTAGCGTTGAACATTGGAAAGCAATTACATGGGTACTTCGTTATTTAAAGAGAACTATAAACTTTGGATTGTTTGATAATAATTTTCCAGTTGCACTAGAGGGATATACATATGCTAGTTAGATAGCTAGTGCAGGTGATAATAAGTCAACCTCTAGATGATTTTTACCTTAAGAGGAGGAACTATTCCTTGGACATTAAAGAAAGAAACATGTATAATTCATTCTACTATAGAATCCAAATTTATAGCTTTTGCAGTGGCAAATAAAGAAGCAGAATGGCTAAGAAATTTATTGCTAAATATAAAATAGTAGCCACAACCAGTCATTTATTTCCTTACATTGTGATAGTCAAGTAACTATAATCTAGAGCATTTAGTAAAATATATAATGAAAAATCTAGATATGTTAGTTTAAGACATGAATATGTGAGACAATTGATTTCAAATGGTATTATTACCATAGTATATATAAGGTCATGTAAAAATCATACATTTACAAAAAGACTCGAGTTAGATTGGATAAAAGGCACTTCTGTTGAGATGGATGCAAGACTTTTTAACTAAAACGTACTAATAATGGGAACTCAACTTATCTTTAGTACTAGAAAGTTTATCGTGTAAGGACAAGTTCTTAGTAAGTGTAATAGCACTGAACTTGGAAATTGATGTTCTTACAAGGAAATGCTACGACACTCTTAATAAAGTTCATATCATGAGGAAACTTTACTTATATGAACATGAAAATGGTGCCGCTCTAACAAAAATTCATGGACTTTTGTAAATGTTAATGAACACGAGATGCAGCACAACTTTGATATACTTGCACTAATTGAAGTTTTAAACCAAAAGATACATTCCTTGAGAATAAAATCTGAATTTGTAACTTCACAAATAACCTAAGTGAGGATTTCTGTGTGTGTTTGAGTGTGCAAGTAAAAGTTAAGTTTAACCTTTCAAATTACATTGAAAAATGAGGAAAATTTTGAGAGAAACTAATTGGTACCAAAGTTAGTTCAAAATTAACTTAAACAAAACAATTATATATACAAATATATAATTGATCTAATGATGACACTTGGCACATGCGTGTATGTGAAATAAATATACAATCATCTTAATTTTTGTATTAAAATAATAAATTAAATGTTAGAGGCAATTAATTTGGTAATTAATAAAATTCAA
Organism: Omphalea diandra; assembly: GCA_949677035.1. Taxonomy (NCBI): domain Eukaryota; kingdom Viridiplantae; phylum Streptophyta; class Magnoliopsida; order Malpighiales; family Euphorbiaceae; genus Omphalea; species Omphalea diandra. The sequence continues at coordinate 100,617 of CATIWR010266455.1, read as the reverse complement.
ATTTCAGACACTAACCTGTCCGAAGAGGTGCCAAAATAACCGTCTCCAACCGTCATATTTGTCCCCTTAACTAAACAGAAAGGTGCTCAAAAAAAAACTATTCCATTTTCATTTTCTCAACCTTACTCTTTTCAGTCTAACAAGAATTTCTAAAGACACTTTCAAGAATGTAGCTTGCAAGTTTCCTGGCTTTATTGTATTCTATAAGATAACCCTGCAGCAATTCATAATAAGTGGGAGGGCATTAATTCCTTAAAGATAGTAATCTTTGTCAAACCAACTGTCTTAACAGTTCCAATGGTGGATCTGTCATTTTCCATTAGTAAACATCAGAACATTCATTTTATGAATATCAAAATCATATATGGGCTCAATGGGTTGCTCATCTTCGTTTGTTGATGAAGAAGCAGAGTTGAGAGGTGTCCTGCTGAATTCATCTGCAAAATAAAAGAGCAAGATAATATAAGATTTAGCAAAAATATGCATTTATAAATCCAGGAGCCAATGAGGACTTGGCCTAGTGGTTAAAAGACTTAAGGCTGAGGTCCTTAGAATCAAGACATCTCAATTTCTATTCCTACTCTAGTAGGGTTATTATTCCAGTACTTATGGTTATTTGTTGGTTGACGTGCTTGGTTACTTTGGCTTGTGTTATTCTTAGTATGTTCCAGTTGTAAATTAAAACTATCTTTGGTAGGGGGTATAAGTTTCACGGTATCTAAATGGCATACCACCAAAACCGCACCGTCAATACCGATAAATATCGATATCAATAAATACTGAAAATTTTCGTTGTTAAAATTCAAATTTTAGTATTATCGGTATCGATTTTGGTTCTTTGAAAATTTTAAACAGTATACCGTCGGTATACCATTAGTATGTTTTTTTTAGAATTATAATTTGCCTTTGGATTGAAATTTATTTTTGCTTTTGATAATTGAAATTTGTTCATTTGGATGAATATACTTGTTTTATTAACAAAAACGTGTTTGTAATATTATGTTCTGACTTGAATTATGATGTTTTATTTATTGCTTGTATTAATTTGAAAAACATTATTTGTATTGATTTAAAAAAAATATTGTAATTTCAGTATCGGTATCGGATAACACCAATACCGCATTATATTAATGGTATCGGTTTTTACGGTTTTCATCTTTAACGGTATCGGTATCGGTATCAGTATTATGTGGTATTGTAAAAAGTGGTGATTTCGGTAACTGCGGTACACCGATTACACCCCTAATCTTTAGGGCAACACAAATCAGGCAGCAAATGTTATATAACACAGTCAAAAAGCAACATCTCACCATAAACTGTACTCAAGGAAGTTGGGGGAGGGGTGGACATGAAGTTGAGACCAAGGTAGAATCCAAGTGCCAGCAGTACTGTAACCATAGCATAAGTTGGTATCGCCAATGCCCAGTACCTGAAATATGACAGCAAGTAAAAGCACTCTACTGATGAGAGAAATTCACAATGGGAACCTCTAGCTTTCACTCGAACAAACAATGCGTGTGAAAGAGGAAAATAAATTCTTAAGTCAACCAAAGCTGAAAAAATTAGGTCACTATGAAATGCTACTGACCTGTTGGGATAGTAAAAGATCCCAATCGAGTGCAAACAAGGTTCAGGAACATATGCCCATACCAAGAATATAACTGCTCAAGCATAACAACAGAAAACAATTGAGCCGCTTGCCAAGGTGGTCCGTCCATAACTACAACACTGAAGGGGAATCTTTTTGATAAACTAGAGCAATTTTATCACAGCCCCAAAAGAGCCAAATTGGATAAATGATGCCAAATTACAGAGACAAAAAAAACTTTGGCCATAAGGCTACCTTAGCTGATAGATAAGGTAGTGTCAACCATGCGATGAATCAAGTTAGTGTAACAGATTTAACCATATTAAATCTAGATTATCATGTAAAGAAATGGCATTCTACAAAGCTAATAAGTTGCTCACTAATTAATCAAAATTTAGACACTAAGAAAATCGATAATAGTTGTGATAACTTGAGTTCAGACATCAGAAATAATAACACAATCAAATGTTAAAAGAAATATTTGGAGGAAATGGACCTGTGGCAACAATAGTTGTAATGGACCCTATAAAACCATAAACTTCTGAAGTTTTTAGTCCATGCTCTCCAGACACTCCAAAGCCAAAAGCCTTCTCATCAGGGTCTTCAAAGGATACAGTTGCCCTCTTTCTCTTTGAGAAATTAAGGATTCTTCTAGGACTACTAACGGAGTAGTGATCTTCCATGGCTAGCTCTTTCAAAACATCTCGCATTCAGTGCACTCACAGATGTGTATTTGAAGCCCCACAGACCTAAGAACTAAAAGAAAAATTTATAGCTGTTATGAAATATAAAATAGAGAGTAGAGGATGAACAACAGCCATAAATTCTTTCAGTAATGAAAATTTTGTGTAGTTTATCTGACAGTATTTATTCATGATCTAATAATATCTAACCTATCAGCTTCCAACCCTGCACATGACTGTGACCGAATGAACGTTGTTCATCTTCTTTGATTGATTTCTTGACCAGACAAAGTTTGTAAGAAAATTCAAAATCAATCCAAAGATAATTGATAGTAGCATGAATCTGAATTTAATATCTATTTTATACAACCGCCTTCATAGTTGAAGATATTTGGATCTTTCAATCCCAACCAAATTCTTGGAAACTGGTATATCCAGAGAAACATGGGCTAATGGAAACAGAAACTGTCATGCATGTCTATGCTTAGCATGTTGTTCTCCTAATGCCTCTATTTGAAATTGCAACTCAACTTCCAATGAAAACATTCAATTAGATTTTGATATTAAGTAGGTGAATACGCATACTTTGAATTCATTAAAGAAAATCCATAATATGAAATATCCTTGTTGTCAAGTGATTTGTTCTTTGAGCTTTTATGACTTCCACCTGCAATAATCAATGCAACAACTTCAACCATCAAACAAAAAATAGGAAACCTAATATTATCTAATCACTAAAATACAAAAGAAAAAAGATCAAATAACCTGCTGTATATTCTAACTGCTGCTAGTAGTAAGTCCAGCATTCAAGGAAGCCAAATAGCAGTGTGATATACGAGATATAATATCAAAATACAAGACTAATTCATACCCAAATTCAAATTCCTATCGACATAAAATATATTTCTGCTGCTTTAATTACAAAGAGGATGCAATGGTCCTAAAGAATTAATAATGTCCAAAAAATCAACACCGATAAAGATCAAATCCAAAATCAGACTAATGCCAACCAGAAAAAAATTACTGTAGAAAACCCGCAACCTGGGCTCCATTTGTTTTGCAGAAAATAAGTTGTCTCTGGAAAATGTTTACTGATGTTTGGTGCAGATAACTGGAAAAAATTATTCTTGTTGATTAAACAAAGAAACAACTATAATAGGAATTAATATCAGATATAAGCATTACAATTACCTAAGGTGATGTTTGGTTACATTTAGAATGAGAAATGGAATCCTATTCCTAAAATTGATGTCTTATGATTCCTATGTTTTAGTTTGGTATATCCATGAAATAGGAAAGAGAATCTTATTTTTAAATTTGGTATGTTTCAATATATAAGTAATAAAATTCAAATATTAATAAGATTGTCATATTTACCCTTACACTCAATATTGTAATAATTACTCCTATCTGTAGTAACTTTATTGTCATATTTACCCTTACACTCAATATTGTAATAATTACTCCTATCTGTAGTAACTTTATTGTCATATTAACCCTTACACTCAATATTGTAATAATTACTCCTATCTGTAGTAACTTTGTATTTTTTTTAAAAAGAAAATAAACTTATATTTTATAAACATAATATTTCAAAATAAAAAATTATTAACTAAAATTTATTTAATTAAATTATTTTAAAATTTAAATTTTCAAACATAAAAGTTAAAGTTATTATTTACATTCTCAATCTTTAATGGAAAGTATACTCATTTATTTCAGTAATGACAAAGGAAAAAAATTAAAGATAATATAAAAAATTAAAAGAAAAAAGAGTGGCCATCTATTACAGAGAATCACCAATGTCCATATCTTGCATTGTTGTTTTCTGCAATAAAATAGTAGAGAAAGTAAAAAGGTGATGGTTCACAAAATAAACAGATAACAGATAACATGAAGAACATAAATTTTTATTCAAGAATTAATTTTGTTATAGTCCATGAGAGTTCTGTGCAATGCTAATAAATGGTAAAAAAGGGGTACCATCACACCAAGCCATGACATGGTAATTACATATTGTAACTTTAAATTACAAGCTACAACGTCCAGTATCCTTCACAAAACGGCAAGAACATTTTAGACCCAAAAAAAAAAAAGAGCCAAAAAAAGAAAAAAAGAAAAACTCTGAATTCAGCTAAAAAGAGAAATAGAGAACTTTAGTCAGAGTCATTTCAACAAGGTACTGGGTAGCAGAGTAAACTGAAAGTTGCAAGCATCAATATCTATAGTCATTGTCAAAGATTGTGTTTGTGTAACTGCTATTCCTGGACTTGTCAGCAATTATCATATTTATGGACTAGATTAGTTGAAATTTATGTTCCATATACCATTGAAAGACTACCAAATATGCCTCATTCATTGTTAGTTAGGGATAGGTATAATCATTGTATTCAATTAGCCTCTCAAGTTCCATTACCACTCACTCTTTGAATTAGTAAGCTCCAAAAATCAGCCCCAAGCCAAAAATAAAAAATAAAAACAACAACAATAATTAATGCTTCATTTCACACCCTGTGAATGAGCTTCTCAAATGCTTCGGTCCCATTCTCTTCAATGTATCTCTCTGCAGCAGTTAGAATGTCATCTGGCTTGCTGAAGACATCCTTCTTCCTTGGTATGTACCAGATATTAATGGTTTGTTGGGGGTTAACAAAGAGATGTTTCACAAAGTGTTCATAGACATACGCAGCACTCCTGAAGTATGGGATAGCCATCCAGCAAATCAAAATGAACTTTAAATGTGACCAAATTGATGTCCTGCCACTACAGATATAGTATATTCCAGCAACGATTAAATAGTCCTGATAAATAATAACTTAACAACATACGAGGTTTTTACCTTCATGACATTATTAAGATAAAGTTAAAATTTCAGAATATTTAATCTATTTTTAAAATCTATTTCATATCAAAAGAATATACTACATCTGCACCAAAACCTTACAAAAAGAGAGAGAGAGAGCTAAAGCAATCAAGCCATGTGTAGCGATTAAAAAAAGCAGAATGAGATTAGAAATGGGAACATATTGGCTAGCACATAGAACTTGTTTCCACATGAATGATTAAGAAGAGAGGAATTGAATTTTTAGCAGGAACCCACAGGATGAAGAGGAACTGAATTTATGATATCAGCAAATCAATCCAAACGCAATTGCAGAAAGAGAAAGATAATATTATTTTGATGTGCACCTAGTTGACAAGGGAAAAGATTGAAAATTGAGACATTACTAGATGCAACCAACAACCCTATGACAAACTACAAAACAAAATTGATTCTGTCGTTACAGGTACCATGCAAGTTTTCTCAAGAAAAGGGACAATGATAATATGACAATGTGGTGATAATGAAATAAAAACAAAATTGAAAATACCATTAAGAACAGAGCAGCCATACTCTGCTGTCATGGTGCTTAGTGAATAGATACATTTCACCAATTAGTGACATTCTTCAGGACTATGACCATGCACATTAATGTATTTCAAACTGTAGAAAGCAGTGTGATAATGTTATTAAACACCACAATTTTTGTACAAGGCATACCAAAAAGATAAAAAAGACCAACAGATAAAAACCATCGCACCTAACCATGCTCGTAACCAGCATTCCAACAAATATAACAATCACAGGAAACCATACTTTAATCAATTGCCAGGTCAGAGTTCCACAACAAAATAAGTGAACTCAAAGACAGAACATTAGAGTTACATAACCTAAAATCAATGATAAGAAACATTTGTTTCTTTGGTCATGGTAGTAAGCTATTAGGAGTTCCATATAGTTTTTGGACTTAATCACCTAACTATTCATGATCTAATGGAAATGTTTATATTTAATGGTAACAAATTCCCGAAAATCTTTTGTTAGAATTAAAGCTGATTTAAATAAGATAACCAATAACAACACAATTTGTATATGATCAATTATGACTCTTCTGATCAACAATAACCAGGAAACAACTCCTAATGTTGGCACTATTGTCATATTAATTAGAAAAGAAAAGTGAAAACGCCATTCACATAATAGAAATATAATTGCAACATCGGTAAAAGATGAAGGAAATTATCAATAATAATCAGGACGTTAAACAACCAGCTCAAACAAAAAAAAAAAAAAAAAAACCAATCCCTTCTATTGGCACCAATTGATGTTTTCTGACAAAACCCATCAACAAAAACAGATTAAGAAGACTTCAAAAATAAAAATTATTTAAATTAATAATTAAATAAAGAACATCATACCTTGAAGCTAAATGATAATATAGCAATTGAGAAAAAAAAGATAAATGATTGACTTGAGAGTATTGTTCTTCGACGGGAGGAGGACCTTAAGCAGCAGAGGCGGCTATGGAGGTGGCAAAGTGGTAGCAGCAACGGCAGCTATGGAGTACCAAGGCAGCATCAGCTGCTATAGAGGTGAAGCCTGCTGCGATGGAGTGAAGATGAGATCAAAATAGAGTTAGAGATTAGGCACTGGTTTCTCACCGCTGAGGGGTGTTTTAGGTATATAAAATATTTTATTAAAAATATTTTTAAAACCGACTGGTGTGTGAACCAGTCTTAGGACTGGTTTTCGGTTTAACTGATACAACTGGTTCAACCGATCCAGTTCAATATAATTTTAATATTATAATTATATATTTTAAATAATATCTGATTAATAGAAAAAAATTCTAAAATTTTAAAGAAAAAATAATTGAAACAATTGTGTCACTAAGAAGTGAAAATTAAAATAAAAAGGGCTTAGAACTATATAAAATGAAAAAGGAAAATTAGTTTAATAAGAAAAATAGCTCACTCAGCAAACATTGAACACAAAAAACTGGACACATCTTGAACCAAAAAAATAAGGTTACAAATTTTTGTTTTAATTGTAAAACAAAAAAAAAAATCACTTATTCTTAACCATGAAAGTCCTAGCTAAGTATAGATCCATAAAACTAATAGACGATGGCATACACAATGGTAGAAATCAACACGATGGGTAAAAATTAAAATAAAAATTAGACGTCCCACCTATATTTAAAAAAAAAAACTTTGACGGAAGGAAAAATTTCTCGGTTGCTATACATTGATCGAGTTAGATATGTACCGATTTAGTTGTTCTGAGTTGCTCTATATTAAAACGATTGGAAATTGAGCTTTAACAAGAATTTCCAAATAGCTGAGACAATGAATCCAGTTTTATCGGGTTTTTAGGTCACTAATTCCGTTAGGTTTTATTGATTTTGTATATCCCCGATTTTATCATTTGAATTAGATCGAATTCTTAGTCTGATTCTCAATTTTATAGATACGATTAATCCATGATCTGATTCTTAAAACATTAATTAAAACTACTAAGAAATAGAATCTCAATAGTACTGGATAAATAATATTAGATTAAATCAGCACCGAGTACATCAACGACAAAGCGAGGAGGTTATGCACTCCATATCTTCAGACCCGACAAAAAACCAAAAGTTCGTGCAAGGCAATGAGCAACATGGTTCGCTGATCTACAAGCAAAACCGATCACATAATTTGTGATCTGACCAATTAGGGACTTACAATCTTTAATAACTAGCTCGAAATCAGAAACATCCTCAACATCACTTTGGATGGCTTGTACTACAACTAAAGCATCACTTTCCACCTTCACACTAGCCATATGCAAGTTCTTGAACCAACTCAACACTTCGCGCATGCTAAGAGCCTCTGCCATCCATGGATTAGGATTCACACAACTGAAGGATCAAACCGTAGCAGACAAGAAAACACCAGCCTTATCTCTTATCGCAGCACCACAAACCACCTTACAAGCTTGAGCAAATATAGCCACATCCACATTCCACTCGATCCATCTAGAAGAAGGCATTTGCCATTTCACCACACTAGAACTCGGCGAAGCAGAAGGACTGACAGATCTGCATAACTGGGCAGTGGACCCACATTGTAAAAGTTAAGTAGCCGAACTCACAACCGGATTTGCCGTTTTGGAGAAATTCTTCCTTATAATAGTATTTCGGTTAGACCACAGATTCCAAACAAGCATCAAGATCGAACAACGAACCTCAACACCACACTTCAGCAGATGACCAAACAATCAATCCTTAAAAGAATCCACTCCACCTTGGTCGTACCCAATAGGAGAACAATGCCAGCATCTACGAGCAAAAGGGCCAGAAACAAGAGCACAGAAAATGGTTTCCCCTTCCCCTTGGCAAGCCAGGCGCACATTCACTATATTCACATGCCTTTGCGCAAGCTTTTCTAAAGAAGGAAGACAATCTTGACATGCACTCCAGACTGTAGATTTTACTTTTCGGGGTACATTAAACCTCCAGAATTTTCTCCACAGTTTTGTGTATTCGTTAAGTGAAAATATCCACTCTTAACCGTGTACTGCCCTTTAGAATCCCACAACCAATACCATGAGTCACGTGCAATATTCGCAGTTGGAGTAAAGGCTGTCGTCGCCACTAAGCACTAGAAAATAACTTATCGATCTTATAACAGGAATTATCATGCAAGAAATAGACTTTAGTGTTGGGCTATCTCAAACTTGATGTTAGATTGGACTACACTTCTTTTGGGCCTAGTTGGATTTTGTTTGCTGGTTGGATCTAGATTTCAAGATTTTTAAGTAACTGTAATTAAAAGATTCCATTTTACATTTTATTTTGTATAATTAAATATTAAAGTTAGTATTTATAAAATAATGGACTAAAGGCCAATTTGATCCCTGAACTATTTGGACAGGTCCAATTGAATTCAAAATTAATTTTATGAAATTTTAAGTCCAAAATTTAAAACAATCAGTTCATTCAAGTTCCAATCTTATATTAGATAAGAGAGTGCCTTTACACAGTCAAAAATTGATTTAAAAATAAATTTACTAATTTTTTTTAAAAGTTATTACTTATATCTCTGTGTATGACAAAAAATATAAATTTAAAATCCGTACAAAATATAATACCATGATTGAAACTTCCATCTTTTAATAATTTTTCTATAAAAATCAATTAAAATAAAATAAACAAAGTTGAAAATCAATGCAAATATCTTAAATTTCAACGTCAATACACCCTAATTTTATAGTGACAAATTTTTTTTAAAAAAATGAAAGCACCATAATATGAACCCCTAGTTCCTCATAATTATTTCTTCAAACTTCTTTCTTGCATTGTCAAAAAATAAAGTTTGTACACTGATTAATTACCTTCAAACAAATGAGAAATAGGTTCACAAACTCCAAAAAGCAATATCCTTCAAACAAATAAGACCTAAAAGACAATAACAATCTTTACACATTAAGGAAAATTAAAAATAAAATTTTCAATTAAAGCACCAAATTTCTACACCGTATAAACCCAGAAAAGAGAGAGAGAGAGAGAGAGAGAGAGAGAGAGAGAGCGCGCTAAACAAAGGAACTCAATGATATCATGGTAGCCATCAAGCAACAAAATGGACGTACAAACTAGAACAATCGACTCAAACTTTAGCATTTCTAGTGATTAAGAACTTGAATTGGAATTGGGTTGGGCTAATCAACGGGGGTAAGTCTCCGAGGAGGGCTCTATGTCCCCTGTTTACAACATAAAGCATGTCTCTCTTTTTATACACAATTCAATCAAACTTTCTACATCTCTGTGAAGAAAAAAGTAGGTGCTTTTAAGGCCAGTGTGAAGTAACTAGAATGAATGGGAGGTAATTTGTCTCTCCATGATAGGCGGTGGCTTGTTAAAGCCTTATGTTCGTTTCAACGATATGGAGTCTTCATTTGAGAAGTCTTCCACTATGAACATGAACTATGGAGGAGAAAGGATTTGATGTAACAGCATAATATAATCTAGAGTAAGGTATTGGGTTCAGACGACCTCAAACTGGATCGAGTAGGATTGTTGGAACTTGTAGTCGTCTCAAAATATAGAAAGAGATGTAAATGCCCTAACATGAGGTATCCCATTAACTACATTCTCAATAACCTCACTAGCCTCAAAATCGAAACGTTTTGCAATGAGTTAAGGTTAGAATGTGTGAAAAAGAAGTGGAAAGCGAAGATTGAGTTAGAAAAGTGAGTTTGAGCGAGCTAAGAGATGAAAATTATGCTCATGTTTGTACAAGGCATAAACAAGACAATAAAAAATAGAGAGAGAGAGAGAGAGATAGAGAACATGTTTTGGTTTATTTTTTGTAACTCACACATTGTTAAAAAGTCAAAATAGGGCTCAATTAGTTTGCTTTTTAATTAAGTAGGCATCAAAAGGCCATAAAATTAAAATAAATTTAATTGAACTTGTCCAAATAGTTCTAGGGTCAAATTGGCCTTTAGTCCATAAAATAACTAAATTTGAGCATCACAATTTCTAATTGAAATTCTTGAGTTTGAATTTTAATGATGGGTGGGTGAGTTTATGATATAGGAAGAATTACTCCAATTACAAAACTCATTCAATGAATTAAAAAATATATATAATTTTAAACCTATTACGTAGTAAATAAAAAAATCACAAAAAATAACAAAATTAATTTTTATTTATATAATTGCATTTTATTTTATTTTAACTAAAAATCATATGAATGTAATACATATATTAAGTTTTAAGTTCATAGCATATATTTATTGAATATAATAGCAAGACTTTAGGCTATAAGGTTTTTTTTTCTTAAGAATAATAGAATATATTTTCATTCATATTTAATCATACAATATCTACAAAAAAAAAATCTTATGATATAAAGTATTAATATGAAATTGATCCTCAATGATATTAATAATTGTACATTAACTCAGTTATGAAATCATGGTCTTATTTTCATAATGAATCTTCTTTAGTGACTCATCAATTATGGAGATCCTACAAGATATAATGTTATAGTGCAACTTGGGTTGAAATTCATAACAGATTTGAGAAACAATGTCTCATTATATATCATTATATATTACTAAATAATCAATCTCAAATTACAAAAACTCTCAAAAACAAGAGATAAAAACTCTCACCAAAAGATAAAATAATAAATATAAAATAAAATCCCTCAAAATAGAGAAAAAAAAAATAAAAACTAATAAATATGATAAAATAATCCACTTTATTAAACAAATAAAGAAAACAAATCGAGAGTAGCCCCAAAACACTAAAAGAGAAGAGTTATTTCAAAGAAAAGAAAAGAAAAGAGATGACACGACTAGGATTTTATTATATTTGTCATAAGATTGTTACTAAACATTACATTATGTTTAGTATAAATGAATTCTATAATTTTTATAGAATTCCTTTATAAATTCACATTTTGTTTATTTGGCATAAATAAAAATTCATTTGAAATTTTATTTCATTAAATCATTAAAATTGATTATAATTAAACAAAATTCTATCAAAATTTATAGAATTTATAAATAAATTATAAAGTCGTAAAAAACTTTATGATGAAAAATACTCTCAGTTAAATAATTTTTTTCACTTTCTTTCTCTTTTTTTTCTTCTCTCTCTCTCTCTCTCTCTTTATTTTTTACATTTAACAAAAAATTTTAAAAAATAACATAAGGGTATTTTTATAAAATAAAATATTTTATTGAATTTTTCATTTAAACTAGACACAATATTCATTTCATTTAAAATGAATCCGAATTTAATTTGTAATATGTCATATAAAAATTCATTTGTAAATAAATTATAAAAGAAATTCATTTATAAATGAAATAAATTTTAAGTTAGAATTGAATTAAATACAATATTAATGTGAAATATGCTTTTGTCAATGATGAAGGAGATATATGTATGCCGGTATGAACAACTCGAAGTTCCAGAAAGAAGGACAAGAAGATAAGGGTCATAAGCTGAATTCCAAAATTAACAATTTTTTGTTGCAAAAACGGATTTAGGAAGAGTTCAAATGAAGTAAGGTTAATTTTAGGATATTATTATGGTATTATATAGTTTGGAAATATAGCCATTAAATTTTTTTTATTTTGATTTTGACCATTTATTATTACAATCAGTTAATTAATTGATAAGTCATTAATAATTAACTTCTCAAAAAAGTTATTAATAATTAACAATTAAATTATAAAAATATTTATTACATTTTATTTTATCAATTAAAATTGAATACATTTAAGTTTTCTTATCTTTTCAATATCTTGATTTGCTAAAAATTATATTTATCAATCAATAGATTTGATTAACCAAAAAAAGAAGACAATATTTCCTTTGTTATCTATTGCTGCTATTAATTCATTTTTTAAAAAGATAATTTTTTACTTATTAAATTTTATATATTATTTAATTTGAAAATAATCAAAGTAAATATTTTTATTTTGACTCAATTCAATCTATTTTTTATAAAATATAATTTGTTAAATTTTAATAATGAAACTGCTTCAAAAACAATTATATTATTTAAAATTAATCTCATTTTAAATAGAATATTTTATGTTTTTATTTTTTATCAAATTTTTATTTATATTATTTAAAATTAATATCATTTTAAATAACTATTTTCATCTTTTTTAATAATAATTTTGTTAACATCTAAAATTTCTTTTGAACTATATCATCTACTATAAACAAAAGAGTTTTAACTTTCTATATAATATGATTATTTTACTTAGCTATTTATATTTAAAACATAAATAATTTATCTTACTGGTTAGAGGATAGGTGTAGTCATTCTTACTTAATTAAGTTGTTGATGTCATGAAAGCTCTCTGAGAAAAAACATGTGAAAATATAGAAAATAACTCTCTCAATAAATATGTTGATTCACAAATAAACATAAAAATATACACTTTAAAATTTGTTGAATAACACAAAAATACTGAAAATTTAAAAAAAATAAAGAGAAAAACTTTCATTAAATTTTGCCACTATAAAAAAAAAAAAAAAACTCCCCATAAGTCACCAAATATATAATATTTATAGGAAATTCAAGTCTAACCTAAATAGGAATTAATTTAAATAAAATATACAAAAAATAAAAATTTTCATTTTTTACAATATTGGTACTAAAGTCAAATAAGAAAATATATATTAAAAATATATGAAAAATCAAAATGATTCTTGAATCCAAATTTTCTAAAAGGTACAAAATTATAAAATTTTTCAAAATAGCAAAATGTAAATTTAAAGATTGAAACAACGAAATTTGCTTGAAACGTGATGAATATAAAAGGGAAAAAAAAAACTAGTGATTTTGAATCATTGGCCAATCACTACAAGAAAAAAGGAAAATAGAAACTAAAAAAATGGTCAATCATGTTGTCGTTGATTACTATTAGCGACTAAATAGGGGCTCAAACACTTAGTCACAAAAATCTTTTCTGGCTAAAAAGAAATAATGAGTGAAATAGTTGCTAAATAACAATAAACACTTCTGTCTTTAATTAGAAATTAAAATTATAATCGCTAATAAAATGATTTAATCATTAAACAATCAGTATGATTGTTACAACCCAATTCAGGATCACGACCGATGCATATATTAATGTTAATATAATCATTAATATATATATATATATATATATATATATATATATATATATATTTGAACAAATAATAATAAAGCAAAAGAATCTCTAAAATAAATTGTTGAGTCTCTACAGAAAAAAATCAAATAACATCATCCAAAGTTAGTCCGATGTTAGAAATAGATAAAATAAACCTTTCAAGGAAGAGCAAATCAAAATTTGAAGCAACTACAAATATTTAATAATATGAAAAAAATAGAGTAAATGTGGATTGAGCTAACGCTTAAGGGCCATGATAGTCCACATCACTAAAAGCCTAGATTATAAGCACGTTACCAAATAATTAGATACTGATCACCTCATTCACAAATATCAATCCATGATTCTAATTCAATGCTCAATGATTATGATGCATGACAAAAAGTAATACAATCCTATTACTGTGATAGTCCACACGACGAAATCCAGATAATTTATATATATAAAACTGGATACTAAATACCAGTTAAAAATCGAAACACATTCAAACAGTCATTAAATTATAAGTCAAAATTCAAATAACAGAATTTCAGATATCAAAATCAATATTATAAATAACAATACTCAAAATCGGATATTAACAATCCAAAGTCCAAATACCTTGGAATCAAAAATTTAAATCAAATATATCCAAAGTATTCACTTTCACAAAATCACACTACAAGTTCAGAATATCAAATGAAATTTCAAACAATTTAAATGTTTGTTCTCAGAAGCCTATAAACTTTAAATGCACATAGTATTTAATAAACACATTATCCAATAATTCATAAATAATTTTAAACAAACGATAAAATCAATTTGTTAAAGATTTATATTAAAGAGCATTTACAAAAATATATTTAAAAGGTTATTGTCAAATCTATAAACATTTTCTTGCTAAGAAATTTTACAAAAAGAGGGATAAAGTATATATCATGTACTATAATTACCACTTACCTAAAAATCCAAAATAAAAACTAGGTCCAAGCGTAAAGCAAACAATTCAACTAACTCAAAGAGTATCAAAATTCCTTACATGTAATATAGGAACTATATAATTAATCTAAAAATTCCACTCAACTTTGTAGAGCAAGATTAGTAAAAAAAAAATATTCAAATTAAATTAAACCAATTTGAGAAACCAACTAAAAATGCTCATTGATTATATATTAAATGTACTTAAATTATATATATATATATATATATATATATATATATATATATATTAGATTTAAATAATTAATAATATCATACATATATATCTCATATAAATTGCTAACGATATGTGGTCATTTAATAAGTTAAAGGTGAAAAATATCTAATCATCGTTAGCAAGTTCTAAATTAAGTAAATAGATTTAGTAAAAATCAGTATAATACTAGCCAAAGTATATAAAAGTAATTGAGTCCTACTATCATAAGAATTTGAAGAAATAGTATAGGAAAAGAAAGAAAAAAAATATAAATATTATATTTTGGTGCCATAGAATAGGGGAGTGGGATCATGTGACATGGCATAGGGGTCATCATGCATATCCATACATCCATTCAACATAATCATTCATGATCATTTATGATAACAATTATGACAATAATCATGGTTTAACTCAAGCAAGGCACCCATACCTAAAAGAACAGAACAAGTTAGTAAATGAAATAAACATAAGACAAACTAAGTAAACTCAAAGCACAAGGAATGAATATAGCATATATTACTATCTCTCCAATGCAAAAGGTGCTTAGGTATGTATCTAAATCCTTAACAACATATCTCATCATCACAAATCAACAAGCAAAACAATATCAAAATACATAAACCATGAGCATCAAAAGAGGTAAACATGTAATGCAAGGCACTTGGAGGATGTTGAATGGCTTAAAGCAAAAACTTATTACAAAATAGATCCTAAGGTTGATGAACCGTCCCTCTCATTGCTATTAAAGAGGTAGTCCATACACACCACTAACCATTAAGAAGGTTATGCTTAAAATACAAACATAAATACAAGAGGAGTTTTCAAGATCATTGGAACTATAAGTTCCTCACTTGATCACTGCCCAAAAGTGATCAGAATAGAATCATAACCACCATTAAACCAAAAATGAAAGAAGACAATCATTAATATAAAATGAAAGATGAAAACCACCTCAAAACCTATAGAAACTCCATTTTTGAATTGAGTAGGGGTCCTAGGCCATTAAGCCTCATCCTATTCTGTAAAGTCATAAAACACCATAAAAATTTGCATTGAAAAGAAGAAATCCAAGAAGAGAAAAAGAGGTTTCTATAAGACTAGTTGCAGGAAAATAGGGCTATACAACCTAATATTAGGGTTGTACAGCCTAGTTCTTAGGTTGTATAGACTACATTCAAGTCTGTACAACACCAGATTCTTGAGTTTTTTAAAATAGAAAGAAAAGAAAAAGAAAAAGAAAAAGAAGAAAGGGGAAGGAGTTTTCCAAGATGCCTTTAAGTGTTCTCTTGCTCTTAGAGGCTCACAAGTTTAATACTTTCTTGTAAAATGTTTAGGAAATGTATAAAATACAAAGATAAAGCCTTCTTCTATCTAGGGAATGAGTTAGAGTTTAGAGTTTTTATGCTAAGTGTGATTTGAGGGGAGAATTTGGCAAAGTTTTATTAGGGTTTTCAAGACTCTCCCTCTTTTTAAGTGATAGGGGTATTTATAGATGATGGATGAGTACACAGAGCCAAAAGTGGTTTTAGTCTTAACTTGTCTTCATCCAATCACAGAGAGAGAGATGGATATTCTGGAATTAAGGTTTGCATATATGCTTATAGCCAAGAATGGGTTGTATGGATTTGTCAAGGTTATACAGCCTAGGGTTTAAGTGGGACCAATTCTAAAACGTTATGAGGGTTAAGGTTTAAGTGAGGGTTGTACAACCCTTTTTAATGGGTAGTACAACCCATTTGCTCAAGGTTGTGGTTGTCGGCTTGGTGTTGAGCTTTTGGTTTTAGGCTTAGCTTTGAGCTTCTTCAAAGCTTTTATCTCTTCCTCTAACCACTCCCCTTACATTTTGGGAATGTATTCAGTGATTTTCATCAGCGGGCTTTGCATCTAGAGGTCCCGAATTTGATGTTTACAATTTGTCCCTACTTTGTAGGACCTAAAAAATAACATTTAATAAATGACTATTTAAACAAGTCTTGACAAAACAATGTAAGGAATGTAAACATTAATAAGGACACTAAAGGATAAAGGTCTTTAGTAGCTCCTTGAGCAAGTACTAAAGCTTGTTTTGGTAGCCTTCTAGTAGGTATTATGGGTTCTTATATACTTTAACAGCTTTCTAGTAGGCACTAAAGTGGTTCTAGTAGCTTTCTAATAAGTACCAGTGTTCTTGTATGCTTCAATAGCTTTATAGCAGATACTGTGGTGGTTCTGACAACTTTCTAATAGGTACCAGTGTTCTTGTATGTTTCAACAACTTTTTAGCATGTGTTGAAGTGGTTGTGATAGCTTTCTAGTAGATACTAATGTTTTTGTATGCTTCAACAACTTTTTAGCAAGTGTTGAAGTGCTTCTGACAGCTTTTCTAGCAACTACTAGTGTTTGGGGTTCAGTAATTACCTTTTTATGGTGGCTAGTGCTTTTTGAATCTCTTCTATATGTTGTGTCAAGGGGAAAATATTTAAAAACCATGTGATCCCAAGGCATTTTGAAAGATCAAAATGATTAATGAAACTTTTGAGAACAATTGTAAACATGTATAAAATTTCTTTGTAACTCTTTGTGCAAACTTTTTAGTATTCCTTTGTTTTGTATTTTAAGTAGAGCGAGATTTCTTTTGTTACTCTTTTGGGAGTAGTTTTTCTTGAGTACTAAAAGTGCATTTGCTGCCTAATTGAAAGGCATTTGTATCTTAGGAAATATAAGAGGTTGGGTTATTTCTCTTATTCCTTGTAAAAGAGAGTGACTGTAAAGGTTATCCTTGAGCTTGTAAAAGGGAAAGTTGTCATTGAGCCTATAAAATGGAAAGTTATCCTTGAACCTTGAAAAGGAAAAGATTGTTCCTAAGCCTGTAAAGGAAATGAAAAACCTAAATGAAAGCTTAGGGAGTGGAGTATGCACATTGTCTAACCACTATAAAATCTCTGTGTTTGATTTATGCTTATTGCTTATAAAAATTGTGTGTTAGTATTTTCATTCACAACACAATTCTCCCCCCTCTTAGGTTGCCACATCTCCATCTCATTCCAACACTATGTCGGTGCTTTAATTCTTTTGTTAAATGGTTCTAACTTAAGAATAGCCCTTGGGTGGTTCTTATACCAATCAAGCCCTTTTGACACTTTCTAAAAATGACTAATGCTTGTGTAGTCCTTTTGGCTATTCTGGTTCATTTCTATCTCATAGTGATGGGCTTGGAACCTAATGTTACAAGAATTGCTTTCGTGGGTTTTGACACTTCTAGAATGAAGAAGTTTTCCTTCAAAAATATTTTTGAGACCTCAGAGGAGGTCAAGTTTGTCATTGAAGGGTATTTGGGTGACTTGATTTGCATCAGGAAGTTTGGGGTGTTCTTAAAATAATGAGGGTATTTTAGTAATTTGCTTAATCTTTTGGTGTTTGAAGTATTTAAGAGTAATTTGGCAATTTGATTGATAATTTGGAGGGTAAAATTGTCCCCTTTAGACTTCAGTACAGACATAGGCATTTTAGCAATTTATTAAGTGGCATGGGTTGATGAATTATCAATTTGGGTGTTTCTTGGGGAGTTAAGGGTATTTTGGTAATTTGATAGATGCCATAGGTTGTTGAATTGTCTATTTGTGCTTTTCTTTAAGGGTAAAAGGTATTTTGGTAAATTGGCTATCTTAAAATTTGGGTAAGGTCTTTTTAATAAAAGGGAAGGAATTAGGCTTAAAGGAACACATTTGGGCTTGGGTAGTTAAAAGGGAGGCTTGAGGAGCTGAAGAGAAAGTTGGTCTTACAAGGCCCAACCTAGAGCTTGTTAGCTCAAGAGGTTTATACAACCGAAAGGTATGGTTGCATAGACATATGGTTTGTATAGACCAACTAGGGCTATACAAACCTAGTCCACTATATATACCCCATTGAAAGTGACCCTCCTCATTTGCATTGTTCATCCCCTCTTTCTTCCTTTTCTCTCTGAAAGTTTTAGACTTAGCTCTAGGCTTCCCCTTTGTTTTTCAAGACTTTACCATGGACAAATACCACGACAACGAGATGTTTAATGTCCACAAGACATTTCTCAATGAGGACATCACGACAATGGATGCCCTAGACCAATTATGATCCCAATGTGGGTTCACACAGATGAGCTCGTTGAAGGGCGCAACTGCGAAGATGATCCCACTCAGCTTTTCCTTAGCTAGTGACACCCTAATGGTCTATAATTTGTATCATTATCTTACAGGAGCCGCCTAAGGAGTGATAGACATCTTTTCCCTTTTATATTATTTTATTTTATTTATTTCCTTCCTTTCACGTCACTGAAGATTTTAGGTGCTGCCCTAAAATTTTCTTTTTGCCTACAAACGTTAGATTAGCTATGAAATATTTAGAGATCACTTCCAATACACTCACCTTTTACTTTTAGTAAAATTTTATTTTAAATCTATTGGTCTGGTTAGTTGTCTCGATTTGTGTGCACTTAGGCTTGTGCACTTAGAGCTTGTTAGCTCAAGAGGTTTGTACAACCAAGAGGTATGGTTGCATAGACATATGGTTTGTATAGACCAACTAGGGCTATACAAACCTAGTCCACTATAAATACCCCATTGAAAGTGACCCTCCTCATTTGCATTGTTCATCCTCTCTTTCTTCCTTTTCTCTCTGAAAGTTTTCGACTTAGCTCTAGGCTTCCCCTTTGCTTTTCAAGAGTTTACCATGGACAAATACCACGACGACGAGACGTTTAATGTCCACAAGACATTTCTCAATGAGGACGTCACGATAATGGATGCCCTAGACCAATTATGATCCCAATGTGGGTTCGCACAGGTGAGCCCGCTGAAGGGCGCAACTGCGAAGATGATCCCACTCAGCTTTTCCTTAGCTAATGACACACCAATGGTCTATAATTTGTATCATTATCTTGCGGGAGCCACCTAAGGAGCGATAGACATCTTTTCCCTTTTATATTATTTTGTTTTATTTATTTCCTTCCTTTCACGTCACTGAAGATTTTAGGTGCTGCCCTAAAATTTTCTTTTTGCCTACAAACGTTATATTAGCTATGAAATATTTAGAGATCACTTCCAATACACTCACCTTTTACTTTCAGTAAAATTTTATTTTATATCTATTGGTCTGGTTGGTTGTCTCGATTTGTGTGCACTTAGGCTTTATTATGTGATCTGCACAAAGAAAGATCACAATTAATTGCTAGGATAACCCATAAAAAATTAAGGTACATACCTAAGATAAATATAATAATGTATTTGTTTTGCCAATTTTCCAGTCTCAATGCTTTGGTCGTGGATGTTGAATTTGATTTTATTTTTTAAAAACCTATCTTCATAATTTATCTCGAGGCTTGTGCATAAAACCTAGTGACTAAGACTTGTTGCTTTTCTATCCTTGGATTTTAACTTCCTTGAATCCTTCTTCCTCTATCCTCGATATACATGCAACTTCATATATTTATTCTTCTATTGTTCATTCCTTTTCTTTTCTTACAAAAGATTGTTGCTTTTCAGAATGGAGGTGAGGCTATGGGTCCTATTGGGGAGTGGGTTCGCATACTACATCCCTGGGTCGTGGCCCATATAGAGGGGATTAGGATTTGGACTTTCTTACACATGCTCTTGGAAAAGGCCCCGAAGATTGACTTGGCGATGACACACACACTTCTTAAGCAATGGTTGGGCATAACCCACACCTTTCACCTATCCTTGATAAGAGAGATGACGATCACACTTAGGGATTTTGCGTGATCGGGTTACACTTTTCATGTGTGCCTCCAATAGCAAACTTTAGTGTGTATAAGTCAGTTCTTTAAAAGGAGTACCTCTTGAAAGTCTTAAGATGTGTTCCCCAGCTCAAAGGGAGTAAGAATGTGTCAAGGTCTAGCATACAAGCTTATGCACCCTAGATTACTAATGATCATTTTGGTGAGGTGATTGACCAACATGCGCGATACTTCCTTCTACACACTTTGTCAGAGGTCATTTTCTCAAATACCTTCGATGTGGCTAAGCTTTGTCCGGTGCTAATGTTAGAAGATCTAAGCCTGCTTCATCATTTTGACTAGGGGTCCATGGTGTTAACGTACCTTTATCGATACCTCAATCAGTGTTCCTGGGGCAAAAGGTATATGTGTGATGCTTAGAGGGTCATTATTATGAGTATCTCTTAATGCCCTTTCTTCCCTTTATGTTTTGGTCTTGTACTATTGTTTTAGGGCTTATGCCACACTCATTGTTAAGCATGGGCCATTGAGTTAAGCTTATAATAGGGGATTAATTTGGAGGATGAGGCAAAGAGTAGTTACCCCATTTCTCGCGGTGGAGTGGTATGGCCTACCCAGTCCTTTGTTGTTGACAAACGCACTCGCCTAAACATGATCACTCTCATTCAGGTGTTTCTCCCTACATAAATAAGGTTGCGTGAGTCATAATTATTCACTTATTATTATTTGGTCTTATATTTACAATGGCCTTTTATCTTTATTGTAGCTACGCTTTGACTAGAGGGGCCTTATGGGGAGATATGGCCAATAAAGGTGGTAGAGGTTGAGGCCGTCTCTTATGGTCATCAATTGATGGTGGGGCCCTCCATTCTGGAGTGGTACTTAGATGAATGCATCTTTTGCTGGCACGAGGGCCTGGATGCGAGACCAGTTTTGCGACATCCAACCATGAGCCTGTTCTAGGCAAGGGATTTGGAGGGTATGAAGCTTACTGTGGCATTGCACTATTCACCAAGGGAGTAAGTGACTTCTAACAAGACTCTTTATAGTTCTTGGATGATTAGAATGCTTGTTGGGCATCTGCCCTTATCAGAGGTAGCCATTCGAACGTTTCCTCGACATGTAACCGATGAAGGGATCGTCCTTCAACATGAGGGTCAAGGTACTACTGCATAAGCAACTCGAAGACCTATCACTTCCACTTTTGTTACTGGTGTTGTTGTTGCTCGAGGCCACAAATGGGCTCACGGGATGACTTTAGGGGTCTAGAGCCTGTAGTGGTGGGTGACTTAGCTTCCATGCTAGACAACTTAATGGACTTTTGCATGACTTCACTAAAAGCCTTTATGATGTCATTATAGATTACTTGATTTGTTAGTATGTTTAAGCTAGCCAAGACTACCCACGTGAGTTTCCCTCTATTTTACCTTATTGTACCTTGGTTACGATTTTATTGCAAAGGATGTTTTTTTTCCCTTTTTTTTTTTTATAGATTCTCCATGTCTAGGCGGAGGCTTGAAGAAGGTCGTGACATAGTAGATGAACTCCATACAAGTTAGTAAGAAAAAGTACACCCAACGAAAGTAAAAACAATGCATGCATGCATGTTCATGGTTTATGCCTTATGTGTTTTATGTTCTACTCATCATAACCCTCGTGTTTTTTGCAAGAGATGATCCAACATCTGAACTGTGAGATGTGAGATAAGGATCAATGCCTAGCAGAGGAAGAGGTAGAGATTGAGACCCTGGCTTAAGCAGCTGTACAACATAGATATGTGACGACATGTGGCGAGTCTAAGGATTTTGAAACAACTCAGGATCAATGCCTAGCAGAGGAAGAGGTAGAGATTGAGACCCTGGCTTAAGCAGCTGTATAACATGGATATGTGACGACAGGTGGCGAGTCTAAGGATTTTGAAACAACTCCTTTTAGAGGCAAAGATAGCTAAGCCTTAACGACCCCTCCTTCACTTTAACTTTTGGGACATTCTTCCTTTTCTTTTCCATTTCAGCACTATACATTTGATTGATATTTTGCACAGTTGTAAAGTTTTTTTTAGTGATTTGAAAGCCCCAAATTTGGATGATTACTTAGGTTATAAGACTTATTAGTGACACTGCATTTCTTTTTATCAGACTTTTGACTCTTCAGTAACAGTGATTATTGCTTTTGACTTTATATTTTAAGTATTTATTGAACCCTTAGCCAATACTTGTATATTTATGTGTTTTTGAGAATAGGTAGAAATGATGTTCATGCCTAAGGTACGAAAGAGGAGGTTGCCAATAACTTTGCAAGAACTGAAGGGCTATCAAGCCCATAATAAGGTCTATATAGACCTACTGAATGGTTGTATAAACTTGATTAAGAGTTGTACAGACTTGTTGAACTTTTTACAACTGCCAAGCAATAACTAGCCTTGTCTTCTTCTATAAATACTCATTCCAAATATGTTATTCATAACCACCATCTCCAGCCCCCTAAACTATGTTAAGGGCATTTCTAAGATCTTTTCTATTCCAGATCTGGCCCGATCTACCATGGGCAAGTCTTTCATCTCTTCGCTACCTTTCCTCTGTCCGTCTTAACACATACTTCCTTCAGGCAGCCTACGATTTATAGGATTCTACTACCCATACCTTTCATTTTAGAGATATGAAGATTTAGCCTCTATTAAAGGAGTTTGATGTCATTTTCGACTGTTGTGTCATCACTATAGATTAGATTGTGATACTTTAGTTGGATTATCCACTTCTCTAGAAGATGGTAGAGCTATTTAACATGCGGTATGAAGAGGTACCTTAGTACACTTTGAGCAAGGAAAAAATCCTTGTGGCTTTCTTTCTTACTCTCTTCCCTTCTAAGGTCCATGCTCGGGTAGCTCAGGCTGGCATGCCACTGCCATTCTGATAGGTGAGTGCCTCGAAGGGAGGATGAAAAGATTGATCTATAGATTTTACCTCTACTAGAGGGAACTGAGTCAAGGAGGACCCCCATACCGAAAATCTTAAGTGAGACCATTGTGGGTCTAGACAAAGTGACCCTTGGTGTAAGCGATTCTTTTGCAGGGAGTCGTTATTGCTCTTGGTAAGAATTCTTCTTGCAGTTTTCTTCTTCTTTTTTCTTTTTGTTTAATTTTTTTTCTCTTTTTCTTTTTTATTTATTGTCATAACTTTTGCCTGAACCACTCTTGTAGGTTTTCAATCTAGCGAGTTGCTCATTTTTACTTAGGCATCCCTTTTAGGTTTTCAACCTAACGAGCATATTATATTTTTCTTCTTTTTTTTTCTAGATATGGTTGCAAGAGAAGTTGGGACTTTTGGTTGTCTTAACTATGGATGTGAGGCTTTACTGCCCATAATACCATTTAAACCACTATCCGTCAAAGTCGACTACTACTGAGGTTGAGCGAGCCTAGTTGATGTCTTGCATTACTATTGTCGAAATCTATTGAAGTTGCCCATAATGGAATCTATCACGTGTTAACCTGAGGACTTATGGGGATTGTGTCATTCTCCTTGCCTTGGCTTCAGGCACATTATATGATCTGACTCATCTACATTGTCAGTTTATTGCTTTTCAGTTTGAGGTACAATTCCTCGCTTCCTTTGTAAAGGGTCCCCTTGTCCAAGTGCTTTTTGGATAGGGTTAAGACTACATAAACTAGTCGCTGCATCTATAACTTTTACACCTGTCAAGACCTTTAGCTTGATAATGTCACTAACTACATGGCATAGTTGCGTGACTTTTAAAGCTATAGGTATCATATTAGCAAATAGTAGCCAATGATCTTTCTTTCATAGAAAAGACTATATTTATTTCTAGTTAAGGGCATGCATCACTAATTTTACTTTAATTATGCAAATGTAATTCCATTGATATCATGCCTAACATGAATCATTTACATTTCGTACATTACACATTAATTGAATGCATGACTTCTACTTTTAATATTGGCACATTGGATTATCTGATTGTCTTGCCCAATGCCTCCATCTTACTGATCTTTTGCTCATTCATCCTCATTTTCTTTATCATCATCCGAGTGTCCCATCAATGGTCTCCTGGTGGTTGATCACCCTTTCTCAGCTTTTATTTCAATATTTTCTTATGCTCTATTTTTTACCTAAGTCACCCTTTGGATTTTTGACTTAGCAAGCTTTTTCTTTTCTTTTTTCTCACACACACACACACACACACACCTTAAATTTTGCCTAAGTTGCCCTTTCGGGTTTTCGACTTAGCAAGTAATTTCATTTTTCTCACACCTCACACAAAGTGCTTGTTCAACCTGATGAGGTTCACTAGCTCAATGAATTCATTCCCATCTATATATGCTAATTTCACTACGCCACCTAAGTACATTTGTTTGACCATGTAGGGACCTTCCCAATTCGGTTTGAACTTTCCTCGAGAATCTTGAGTCTATGGTCGGACCCCCTGTAGCACTAGATCACCAACATTTATCATGCTTGACTTGATTTTCTTATTGAATAAGTTGGTCATCCAAGCTTGATATAGCTGAATATGGTATATGGTTTTCAATCTCTTCTCATTTTGCAGAACCAATTGTTCAAATAAACTTTTAACCAATTATATTCAAGAATGCTAGATTTAACTAATACTCATAAGGACTTCACTTCTAGCTCAATTGACAGCACTACCTCCATCTTATTTACCAGGGAATCTCTACACATTTTAATAATCTTAGCAAACATGTTTTTGAATTCTTATTAAAAAAGTCGTTCTAATTTCTCTAATCACATTAATGCCTAACGCTTTAAACAACTAGGGTGAGGTCAAATTCTATAACTTGGTCGGTGGCAAATGACTGAGATTACCATAAGTATGACATTTGTGATAGTTTCGAACCTTTTGAATAGAGTAATGTTCCATAGTAGTCCGTTAATACCCCAATCTCATAATCTTCTTCACCAACACTTTTCCCATTCATATAGGAACCACAAATTCCTGCATGCACCTCTTTCATGACCCTACTGGCCTCCTCTTCTGTCACACACCACAAATGTACTCCGTTAGACATTCTTTTATTCATTACACCTTTACAGACTATAAATTGTAAGGACAATCTTTGAATCACCTCTTCATCTTTCTTCTCGGCCTCTTCAAGACATTTTTCATTTTCCAAGTAACTTTGTATATGAAAATACCAAGGACAATTTTCCACTGATATTTGCATCACCTATTTATCTATATAACACAGTGCCCCGAATCGAAGTGTGATTAACGACTTCATGGGCATCACCTCTGGCCCATCCCAAACAAAGACCAGAATGGCTAAGGCATCAACCATTGCATTTTCTTCTTTTGGCAGAAGATGAAATTTGACCCTCTGAAAACTCTACACCAATCCTTTCACATGCTCTAAATAAGGACCCAAACGTTCTTATTTCAATTCCTATTTGTCCATTGCCTGTGAAATGACTTGTAACGAATTTATAAACACCTCTATCATTCTAACCCTTATCCATTTTAAGAGTTCTAGTCTGAGTGCATAAGCTTCATACTTAGCCATATTATTAGTGACCTTGTAGTTTAGCTTCTTAGCCAATATTTAATTTAAAATTTTTATGATTTATTTATTTTACAATTGTAATGTATTGATATTTAGATTTAAAGAATTAATAATATATTAAGATTAAAATTCAATAATTGATCATTAATAAGTATGATAATCAAATTATTAATGTGATAAATTTATTAATTTTAATTTGCTAACTTTAATTTTTAAATTAAATAAATTAACAATAAATATTTATTTTTTTATTAAAATTAAATTTAGTGACAGATTAACGATGAATTTTTTTTTATTTTTTTATAATTTTAAAAATAAATTAGTGACGAAAAATTTAATCCGTCACTAAATTTGTGACGAAAATAATTTTGTCACTGAATAATATGTCGAAAAATCCATCGCTAGGTTAGCGACGAATTTTCAAATCCATCACTACTGGATTAGCGATGAATGTGATAGCGATGAATTTAGTTTCAGCGCTAATCTAGATAGCAACAAATTTGATTGGATTAGCAAAGAAAATTTTCATCGCTAATCCAATATTTTTTTTATAGTGAAAAACGAGAGAGAATTCAACAACCATTGACATAGTATCATAACTATATTTTCAAAAACTGATAAGATTGCTTATGTCTATTTGTTAGTTTTGGAAACTTTATCTATATAAAGACCTTCATTTTAAAGTGTTAGAGAATTTGTGAAAGTTATTTGTTTATGTGAGAATTTTGTTCTTTGTATTTTTTAGGAAGAGTGAGTTTTATGAATTTATAACAAAACTTTTAAATTTGTAAGAGTAGACTTTTTTGTGCACTAATTGTATATTACCATCTATTTTAGAGGTATAGACACTTATATAGGATCATTTCTTTTATAAGGTATAAAGGTTGGTGTTTTGCCTGCAAACATGGTTTTTGCTCACTTGAACCTTATAAAATGAGAGTGTTAAGACTCCCTTTAAGTTTGGTAAAAAGGGAGGTTGTATTTGATCATGAAAAAGATGGTAAAAAGCTTAAGTATAACTTAGGTAGTGGATGCATGCATCATTGGCTAAACCATTATAAATCTTTGGCCTAATGTTAAAGTAAATCTAAACCTTTGAGTGTCAATGCAATTCTAACCCAAGTTGTAAACATTACTAAATAAAGTCAAAATCGTGAAATTGAGTGCTTAGCATAATCCATGTATTTGTGATGCAATTTCTTGTGAAATTTATATAAGAAGATGATAAACTTTTATTAATATGTCTTCTATGTTTATATATTTCATGATTCTAGGCTCTTACGCTATTATTAATTTTGACCAAAACATGGGTTGAGCTAACATTACACTCAATTTCATGATTCTGACCTATTTTGGCAATTTTTAAAGGTTGAACCAAAATTATATTGACACACAAAAATTTGAATTTAAATTATCATTAGGCCTAAATTTTTTATATTATTTTCATTTTTTTATAAGAAACCAAATTATCTTCCTCTCTCTCTCTCTTTTGCATTGTCATCCTCGTTAAGGTACACAAAAAGAAATAGGTGAAAAAGAGGTATCAATCCTTTTCAAACAATTCAGCTATTCTTCATGATACTTTGTTAGAAGGGAAATTATATCACAAAGATTAAGAGATGAGTTGTGTAGTGATGGTGTTCTGTTTTAGGGTTTAGTCTTCTATACTTGTTGACTCTCTTATGAAAAGGTTATCTTGGTTTATATATGAAACATTTATTGAATAGTAATGGTGGGTCTTTCTTTGCTGTTTATAGATCAATTAAGCTTGTATATTATGATAATTTGAGACCAGTGCTCAGCTTTGTCTGAGTAAATGGCCATTTTGCACTTTTTGTAAGTTCGATTCTGCTTTATTGTATTAAGCTTTGCCTCCATAATATTTAGGTCACATTACAGTGCGCTTGGTGCACCATTGTCCCGAAATAATATTAATAAAATATTGAAACAACTGGTTTTATCAGATGAAAAAATGTAACAGTTCTTTTTGTCTTCCCAAGAGACAAAATAAGCATTGATAATAGATGTTGTGTAAAAATTTATCTTTAGTCTTGTAAATTTGAATAAAAATATGGAATAAAAGTACAATATTAAAGTTTGGTAAAATTGTATAAAATATGAACTTTAAGGTTGATAGTAAAGTAATCCTAATTGTGTATTTAAGTTTTAAATATAATAATATTTCTAATAATATAAAATAATATTTAATAATACAATATTTCAAATTCTCGTAATTAAATTATGTATCATAGAAAATTAAAATTTTCTATCTATAATTAAATTAACTTCCATTGCATACATAAATTAATTTCAATTAGATTAATTATCTTAAATGTAAATATAATATCTCACTTATATAATTAGCATTAAATTTTATACCAATCAAATTTACAAATCATTCATAACTTCTCGTGACATAAAATATCTCTAATAAATAATGAGATTTCTCAAAATTAATAAAATTTTTTGTCACATAAATATCCTTTTTCTCGTAATTAAATATTTTAAATTAAATCATTTCACATAATATTCTTAATTATATCAACTTAATCAATAGCTCAAATAAATTTAAATGACTTAATATCCTTAACATTCATTAATTAAATTTCTTAAACATGTGTTTAACCTAACTTATTCATATAATATATTTACCATTACAATTATTAAGAGATAAACATTATCTCCTTATTTTTCCGCAATGAAGGTGATGCAAAAATCTTTGTTCTTGTGTATGTCGATGTCATTATCATTACAGAGTCTTCTTCGCTTCTTATTACTGGTCTTATTCAGCGCATGCAGCAGGTCTTCCCTGTGAAGGATATGGGTTTATTGTCTCATTTTCTCGGAATCCAAGTGCATTATGCGGCAGATGGTTTATATCTCTGTCAGCAAAAATATGTTCAAGATTTGCTTCATCGCCTTGGTCTGGAGAATGTAAAACCAAACAATAAACTCCCATGGCAGTCTCACCCAGTCTTTTGAAAACAATGAGTACCCTTCATCCGGATGGCAGTATTTATTGTCAAGCAGTAGGTGCATTACAATATGTCACTCTTACACGGCCGGATATTGCTTTTTCAATTAATAAATTGTCAGTTGCCCTACGGAAATTCATTGGCAAGCTTTTAAACTACTTCTTCGGTATTTGAAGGGAACGACATCGCATGGTCTAAAGCTAGTCTGGTCCAATAATTGTTTGCTTTGCTGACAGCGATTGGGGGTGCTGTTCCGATCATCGCCATTCAACCAGTTGTTACGGTACCTATCTTGGCAAAAAACTTAGTATCCTAGGCTACAAAGAAGCAAACTACAGTGGCTAGATCCTCACCTGAAGGAGAATATAAAGATAGCCAATGCTGCTGCTGATGCGTTGTGGTTAAGGAGTTTGATAACTGAGATTGGGTTTGCTACTCTAAGGCTAATTACATTTGTGACAACATTGGCGCTGTTTATGTCTTCTAATCCTATTTTTCATGCAAGAACTAAGCATATGGAGTTGGAGTATCACTTTATTCGATAATTTTCTTAAATCTTCATAAATTTCATATTTAAATAATTGATTTCATATCTTTAAATCCTTTCCTGATTATATCTATTTTCTTTGTATACACTCATCTTAAAAATATTAAATATCATTACGTTCTCATTTAAATTTTTTTTCTTATATATAAAACATCTATTAAACATAACTTTTTAAACTTAATTCATAATATATAACATAACATTAATTAAAATCATAATCTATTTAACATAAAGTCCTTCTCTGTAAAATACTTGTGTGTGTGTGTCTATATATATATATATTAAATAATCTCCTTAAAACATTAAAATATGCGTAATCATCGTTAAATTATTAAAATTCATAATTATATATATAAAATTGTGAAAAAACATTCTTAAAATAACTTCGATCACCATAATTTCCTAAAAGTGAATTCTTAACCTTATAAAAAGCCCTCCCTCTAAAAAACAAAAAATTATAGATTTCTCCTTCCCCTTCCCCACCCATCTCCTCCTCCTCCCATGCCTCCAATTACCAAGTGAAACTTCATAAAAAATAATTTCTAATTATGCCAACGATGCCTTATGTCGACTGCGACTTCCAGTTAGATATGGTAAATAGATAGGTTAGGATGAATATGAATAGGGTGATAAATAGTCATTTTACCCATTTACTGTTCATTTAATATTTATATAGGTACCCATATGGGTGGTAAATGGATGAATTTAAGGTAAGTATGGATGCAGTTAAAATGAGTAGGGTGATAAATGACATTTTTACCTATTTATGGTCTATTTAAAATTTATATGAGTACTTATATCCAATTTAACTCATTTAATCCATACCTTCAATTTAACTAATTAAAATTTGAATTGCATGAAACTACATATTTTAACTGAATTAAAATATTTATTTCAATTGAACTGCAATTAAATTTAATTTTTCATATAAAAATAAAATATTAGTTTTATTACCAAGTCACTGAAATTACTAAATATAATATTTTTTTAGAAATGAAAAAAAAAGAAGCTTATTTCATTATAAAATGAAAGAGTTTATTCGAAAATTCTTTAGTTGGAAATGACATTTAGTTGTTATTTTATATGTGGCGCGAGATTACAAGGTAGGCAGCCACTAGATATAAACAATGGAATTGTAGTTTATAATCTGAAATTTTATATTTTGATATAGATTGAAAATAATATTTTCTAATGAACTCTAAAAATTTAAAAAAAATATTATTTTAATTGGTTTTTAGTATTGCAACTAAATGGTGAAAAACAAAGAAATTATTTTGTTGAAATAAATTTTTTACAAAATGCATTTATTTACTAAATTTTCACAGAAAGTGATTTGAAATTATTGAATTCTCATATTTAATTTGCATAAATATTATATTTTAATAAAAGTTTAATTCTTTGAGTATATGAATCTCATTTTTTAATTTTTTTTTACCTCAGTTTAAAACTGGACAAATTACTTTTTAATAATTATATATAAGAACATAGATAATAAGAACATTTGAATGAATAAAAAATTTTTTGATTTTACATTTAAATTGGATATTACATATAATTAATAATAATAACAAAAATTTATATTTAATTTTATGAAGAAATAAAAAATTTAAAATTCTAATATTGGAGAAAAAAGCAAAAAATTAGTTGAATTTTTTTTAAACATGGATAGAATGATCTTTTAAGAAGATTCAACAGTGGGCAAGCACCGAACTACTAAACTTGCGTAAAAACCTATACATGGAAAAAAAATTATAATTTATAATTTGAATCATTCCATAATTCTCTATAGTAGGATAGGAGCATCTCTATTTATTTTTTTATTTTTATTATGAATAAAAATATTTTTCAAATTATTAAAAATTTCATATTATGATTAGATATATTTTTTAAAATAAATTATGAGAGAGGATATTTAGTTTAAATTAAAATTAAATTATAAATATATAATTTTAAAAATAAATAAATTTTTAGAAAGATCATAGCCACCACATCATCATAAAAGTTTTGCTTTTATTTTTGTTCTATAATTTTATTATTAAAACAAATAATTTTACATTATTTGCATAAATAATGACATCATATTTATTTTTAGTGATGTATATATTTGTTTCTAATTTATAAGACCATATAAAAGTTGTTAAAAGTTAATGTGAGAAAAAAATATTTGATAAAATGGATATCCTTACCCAATTCATATTCACCCACATATTAATAGGGTTAAGTAGATTAATAAACCATTTTTGATACCCATTCAAAGTATAACTAACTCATTTATTATTGATATCTCATTTTTAAAAGTGGGTATGAAGAATTCTTATATTATGGATCCGTGTTTATGTTATATCATGCACCAGATACAAAAAAAAACGCAACATTTCACTTAAACTGTCAAAATTTTCACACACGCCACCTTTTTTTTTTAAAAGAAAATATTCGCAAACACACACCTTTGCTCCTTCTTTTATAATTTTTTACACTTCAACCCTCTTTCTTTTTTTTTTTTCCTTTTTTCTTTTTTTTTTGCCACAAGAAATTACCCAATTACCAATGGATTGCATTAAGTTTGTTGGTAAATAGAGATTACCAATGGAAATAATCTATCGAGGACGAGATGGTCAGTAACAATGTATCGACAAAAAAATAAATCCGTCGACAACTTTACCAACGGAATAGGCATAGAATTTTCATTGGTAAAGCTGATCCAAAACCGTTGACTATCACTGATGAAATTTTTACTCGAAAAGTCTATTGGGAATTCGAACATTGTTCCATCGACAACTCATCAATATGTTAACAAGCAATTTTTTAAAATTATGCAACATTCGTCAATAATTCATCGGTATATTTTAAATTTAATTTTTTTTGTTATTGAATTTCTTCGATATCTTTTTGTTGCTGAATTTTTTTATTTTTAAAATTCTAAATTTTAAATTTTGATTTTAAATTATATATCTACACACACACACACACACCTTGTCACCATGGAAACTCCAGTTACAAATACTCTTTCAACTCCTTCTACTTCACAACCTTCTACTTCTGCTTGTCTCACAGTATCTATACCTCCAACTCCTTCTTTTAGAAGATCTTCTTCCTCTAAAATAGACTACCTTTATGAACTCAGCTATATCCCTGATAACCAAAAGTTTCAAGACACAAACATTCTTTTCCTTAACTCTTATGATGCTTTCCAGAAAAATAAAGCCTCTTGGACTAGATCAATTAAAGCTCTTATTAGACAGACTCCTAAAACCATTAAGGAGTATGTACAATCTTCCATGTTTGACTAGTGTCCTATTCCATCCACTGGAAAAGAACAATTTGTTACTTTGGAGATTCCTCCAGAGTTCATCCAACAGTGAGTAATTCAGGGCTATACCCATATCCATTTTGGAGCTACCAGAATTGCAGTTAGCTACCATGGGAGAAAATGCCTACCTGTCTTTACAAGAATTGCCTTGTTAGACAATAAGTATTTGGGGTATCAACATGCAATGATAGGAATGGTAGAAACATCTCTTAATGCTATATTAGTAATGTTCATGTTCTACCCCAACTTCAATCTATCGCTTTGAGATTTTTATGTTCTTAGTGCTTTAAAGGTCTAGATCTAAATTACTAGAGCCCCTGAGGTTGCCTCAGCAACAACAACAACCTTGCACTATCAAAATGATTTACAACATCCAGAATCATGCTATTGATCTCTCACTCCTTCATGAAAATGAAGTTCTACTCATTATAGCTGACACACAGAATACTCCTAAATGTATCCATATTCCTCGACAAATATCAAGGAATGAGCTTCTTCAGTTGGTGCCTAAAACATGGGTTACAAGCTATGAAAGGATGCATGAAAGCATCCAACCTATCCAGTCAATTGAGCCAGTGTATTACAGATGATCAGATGACATTGTGGAAATAAAGTTTGATAGGACTCTACAACAAAAGGAAGGCATGTTTTCTTTACATAGTTCATGATGGCCCCTCATGAACTAGAAGAAGGAATGCCAATTGTTTATTTTGAAAGTAACAGATCTCCTGTGTATCAGTTTGAACGAGATGGGCATTGTTTATTTGACGAATACAAGTGTGATGATTGCCTATATGATGCGGATGAAGAACACGAAGAAAGAAAGAAGGCCAAAGGAAGAAGTTGCTCTGAGAAAGAATTGCGTAAACGATACGAGGATGATGATCCTTCTATTGGATTACTTGGAGAATCCTAAGGGAAGTATGATTATATTGTTAAATATGGTCCTATTCCTAAAGCAATTCCATAAGCTCCAAAAGAGTCCATTCCTAAACAACCTCAAAATCAAACACCTTTACCATGTTCTACACAAGCCATGAAATGGATCCCAAAAGAACCTAGGCTACTAAAAATACCATAAATGTGTATGTTTCAACCTACAGATAAAGACTTCCCACCTTTGCCTGATCAAACCAACCTAAACACTCAAGTCAAGACCATGACTCATATTAAAGCTCCCACAGGACCTGATTCTAAAGGCCAACCATTTAGTATTACTCCAGCTGAAGCAGTTCTGAACTGGCAGTCAATAAATGCGCAAACACAAAATAAGATTCTAAAGAAAATAGAATCCAAGGTGGATAAAGTTTCTCAACAAGTGACCAAGATTGATGAAAGGTTAATAGAGCATCAATGAGATGTGTATAAGCTTATGATAAGGCTCCAAGTTCAATTTGAAGAAAAACATAAGGAGCTAATGTAGATGGTGAATCAACAAGCTCAAACTGATGAGATAAAAAGAAAGGTTGTTGAAATTCAAAAGCTGAAGGACCAGTTAGCAAGAATCGAAAAAGATTTTAATGCTTCTCAGACCTATGAACCCAAATGCCATGACCCTTTTGAAATACCTCTACCACAAACCTCACCAATTAAATCTCCTGTCTTGGACATTCCTACCACAACTGAACTTGAATACCATGACCTATCCACTGACCTCTTCCATAAAAAACTATGACCTGGAAAATTTTCAGTTCAACTAGAACAAAAAGACTCATCCATGCATACAGCCACATCCACTAAATCTATACAAAAACCTTCATCAAAACCACCAGAAAGCTAAATGAGGAATCCAATTCATTCCTACCTTGACAGTACCCAGTCATTACCATCTTTTTCTATGGTTAATACAAAGTCCGGCAGTTCCTTTCAGTCTTTCAAATCTAATGAAGAAGAAAGCTATTCAACCTCCTTTGATGAAGAAGCTCCTGCTCAATTTATGGCAGATCCTCCTCATACTACACCATCCTATACAGTAGATCCTCCAGCAGACAAAATGGAGACATCAACTGCTCCAGATTGTCCTTTAAATAATTCAGGAGGTGGCCCATGGCTTACGCTGGACAATACCAGCCTAGAACTTTATCGTGATCATTTTTAAGAATTCAGGGCTTGGATTAATTCTTAGCTAAAAAAGCCTGAAGCAGTAATAAGGATCGCCCTTGAAGAATTCGTTACAAGGATGAAGGGCATACTCCAAGATCGGTATACGACTTTAGATGAATATTCCAAGTTAACTTTGGTATAAAGTCCTGAAGCATTAGAATTCTTGGGAATGTTATATGCAGAATTTGGAGGAAAGCCCCAAGAAGAAATAGATATTATTAGGACAAAATATTTTTAACTGAAATGTTGTTCTCTTTTGAAGAAAGACCTGAATCTCCATTATCAACGTATGGCTAAGAAGTACTACCAGTTAGGTGGATGGGCAAGTGCAGACCTGAAAGAAGCATTCATCACTTCTTTGCCTGAAATCTTAGCCACCTTTATGCACCAAATCATTTGACAAAAAGAGAAATCAGTCATTGATCTTTCCTTTGGAGAAATGTACCAGTTAATGGTTCAAGGTCTTAAAAAGTTATGCAGTAAAAGAAAAGTAATTATGCAGATGTTTGATAGACAAAAGAATCCTTCCTTAAAGAAGTCCTACAGACGGAAGGACTTAATGATCAAATGTAAAGGTGATGATAAGAATTGTAGCTATCATACCAAGAAGAAAAAGCACTTCCTCAAATTAAAATCTAAAGGCACCAGTTCAAAACGAAAATGACGGTATTTTTGCAAGAAAAAGTATAGAGAAAAAAAAAAGTCCAACAGATGTTATATATGTGAGCAAAAGGGACATTTTGCTAAACGATGTCCTAATAAACCTCAACAGACATTAAAGATGATCCGACATATTCAAATATCTTCTGCAGTTGATCTGAAAAATACATATGTTGAATATCTCTTCTCCATAAAAGATGAGCCTTCTGATGATGCAGTCTTTGCCATCCAAGATACTTCCTCAGAAGAAGATAAACTAGGATATTCTGGGAGTTATGCTATTACTCCTATAACACCTATTAAGGAGCTAAAGCTTGAAGAAGAACATCCAATTCCTCTGATGTTCATGCAGATCTATCTTAAGCCTTTTTTCAGGCCCATTAAGGCAGTGGCATTTATTTACACAAAAGCTCATATTTCAGTCATGAATCCAAAGATCTTTCCAGCCCATTGCTGAAAGTCTTATAAAAAATATTTCAAAGCTGCCAATGGAGAAGTTTTCCACACTAGTCTCATCACAGCTAAGCCTGACACAATACAATTCTTCTCGGGCTGCAAAATCCATACGAGATTTCTATGGTCCTTGTTGCCAGATAAGGACCTTATTGTGGGCTTTGATCTATATTGGAAATTGGCCAAGGTTACGGGTTCTTCCAATAAGCCTTAAATTTCAAAGTTACTTTCAGTCTTATACTTCGGTCACATCTCTGTTCACTCTACAACACAGTTTAGCTCAAATATCTCCAGCCTTAACCAAACTAGTCCAAACACTAAAAGACCAATGTTGTGCAGAAGACCAATGTTGTGCAGATAACCATATTGAATTCCTAACCAAAAACCCAAATCCTTTGTGGACCAATAGAGCCTTTTTCATATCCTTGCCTTTTAAACTCAATGAGGACATCAACCCAACAAAGGCTACACATCTTGGCATGAATCCTGAAGATCAAGAGTTAGCTTATCAAGAATGTTCATAACTCATAGCCCATGGGCTTATTGAGCCCAATAATTTTGAATGGGTTTGTCAAGCATTTTATGTCAATAAATGATCAGAACAAGTCAGAGAAAAGAAAATGACTTGTCATTGACTATTAGCCTTTGAACAATTTCCTCAGAGATGAGAAATTTTCACTGCCTAAGATTTCCGCACTGTATATTCATTTGTAGCAGGAAAAATTATTTTCAAAATTTGATTTAAAAGCAAATTTTTGGCAATTAGTCATTGTTCTAGAAGACAGGCATAAAACGACGTTCAGTATCCCTAACAGACATTATCAATGGACTGGGATGTTGTTTAGACTTAAAGTAGATCCCTCTCTCTTCCAAAAGGCGGTGATAAAGATTTATTAACCATTTCTCCATAATTCTCTCATTTATATTAGTGATATCTTACTTTTCTCACAAGATGAAGACTCATATCTGGAGCTGCTAAATCAATTTATGGGTCTTACCAAGCAATATAGAGTAATATTATCGCCAATAAAGATGAAGATAGTAGAAGAAGAGATTGAATTCTTAGGGATGAGATTTTGAGATGGTCAGTACTAGCCTGAAACCCACATTGCAGCTGAATTATTAAAATTTTCTGATGATAATCTGACAAGAAAGCAGATACAACAATTTCTTGAAATTGCTAATTATCTACGTAACTTTGTTTCCTACTATACAAAGCATGCGAAGCCTTTGCAGCTCATGCTAAAGAAAGATTCTCCACCATGGGGTTATAGCCAAACGCTAGCTGTCAAAACTTTGAAGTAGTTACTTCAACAGCTATCACCACTGCAGATTCCCTCTACAAGAAAAAGACTATTGCAGACAGATGTTAATGACAGTCACTTGGGAGCCATCCTCTTAGAAGAAAAAATGGAAAATGATGAATTTGTGCACATGTCAGTGGATCATTCAAAGAATCAGAAAAGCACTACCATTCCACTTTCAAGGAAATTCTAGCCGTGAAAAATGGAATAAAAAAATTCAAATTCCATCTCATTGGTCACAAGTTCACAGTACTAATGGATTGCTCTTCTTTTCCAAAGATCTTAGAGGCTAAGAAATTTGTTCCTAATTCACTGCTGCTTAGGTGAAAGGATTGGTTCAACAAATATTGTTTTAAGCATATGAAACGAGATTTAAACGTTATCCCTAATCTCCTATCCAGACCTTAAGTTATTTCTTTCATCCACCTAGTTTATCCAATTATACCCATGGCCTCTCCATCTTTCTCTACTTCGGCCTTTTCTGCTTCATCATCCACTCACCTGGAAATATCCAAATTACCCTTTTCCAAAATAGGAGCACCACCTGAAGTTGTCTTACTATGCACCTATTCCCAAATAACTGATCTGACTGTTAAACAAATCTTTTCCTATCAGTCCATCCTGATAAGGACATTTGGTCCTACTTTTATGGATTTTAGGATTTCATCCATTCCTCAAAGTCTACACTTTCATGGACTTCACCTCAATTAATGAAGGATGTTGGATTTGGCCAAAGGAGTTATTAATATTCCTGTGGTATTTCTGTCACTTATATACCATAGCTATAAAAGTCAGGCCACTCCATTTTGGACACTACCTTGATGCTTTGCAAAGGAAAACCAAATAAAATACTCACCTAGTCACTATTCTAGAATGGTTTCAATCATTGGGTCGATGGATTGATTCTATGTGATCTAGGGTCCAATATTGCTCTTCAGATATAGCTTTGAATAAAAGGGTAATCTTCACTATTCATAGGCCCTGTCTCATTAGTCCTTCCAGTTTCATTCCAAGACTGCTAGGGTTTCTACATTACTACAAGGAATACTAGTTTTCATTATGGACTGATGCCTTTGATCATCTTGAGCAGTTCAAGGAATTCCAAAGACACATGTTTGACAGGAACAAGGTTATTCCTAAAGAAATCTAGCCTACTCTTATTGAAGATGCTCCTTGGGATACTCTCCCTCACCGATATCACAATGATCTCAAGGCTATGTGCAGAGACTGGGAATGTAATCTAAGCCAACAACTCAAAACCCTTGATAGCCAAATGTCTGAGCCTTACTCTCAAGATCCTTATGAGCCTGAAGACCTCTACCAGAAATATGGAGAGAATTTAATCCTTGTAGAGAAAATGCAGGCAAAAATAAAGACTAAGATCAAGGATGACGCGTATGAGATCATGAATCTATCTCCATCTCATGAGCCTATCATAAAGGGATAAACAAGAATCTGCTTTAGCTTTCTAAGACTTGTCATTTGTAATATTTAACTTTGAATTCAAAACATTCCACACCTTAAACTCCTCCCAGTAGAAGGTCTTCATAGACTGTGGTACCTTCTTCCAACTATAGCCATCTATATGAATTTTTTTGTTTGAATATCT
Source organism: Omphalea diandra (assembly GCA_949677035.1). Taxonomy (NCBI): domain Eukaryota; kingdom Viridiplantae; phylum Streptophyta; class Magnoliopsida; order Malpighiales; family Euphorbiaceae; genus Omphalea; species Omphalea diandra. Next base: position 61,477 of record CATIWR010266455.1, on the reverse strand, counting down.
TTCTACAAGCATAAAAGCATTTATTGAACAAATGTAAACTACAAAAAAATGTAATTAAAAAAATTTAATAAGACAATTATTAAATATTGAATGACAAAAATGCAAAAAATAATTCATACATACCTCCCATGCTATAAAGAAATATGAGGTCATCACTTGGGAGCAAGTATTGTGTAAGAATCATTAGGATTCATTGGCGTGGATGGCCCTCTAGAGGAGGAAGGATCTGATGGCATCAGGGGAGTAGACGAAGTTGGAGAGTGCTAGTGGATGGAGCTGGAGGTGTTGAACTCAAAGCACTGGAAGATGTCGACGGAGCTATAGTGGACACCACTGTAGGGGTCGATACAGTTGTGCTAGATGGAGCAAGTGGTGGCATAGGTGGCTTGCGCTCATGAGTACGTCTTCTACCTGTTGAACCACCTTGAGAATGTGTACCTGACTCGCTAGGTATATGGCGTGTCATCTAAATTTACATATTATTATCATAAATAATACAATATTTACATACTAAAAGTAAAATTCATAAGTGTACAAATACCTAATTAAAGGAAGAAAGTTGTTACTTACTCAGAATCATCATACTTTATATCATCTTTAGACATTATATCTTCTAATGATTTAGATTTTGTTTGTAGTTCCATTTTATTATTAGACTGAACATCTTCATTTTCATCATTTAAATTGATTAAAGACTTACTCGGATCATTTAAACTTCTTGGGGTTGTCATACGTAATTTCAATTAGAGGCAAAATTTCAACTTCCTGTTGAAACATAGCTTCAAACAATGTCTTAATAATAGATTTATCCTTCATTTCAACAAATGATCTAGGTTTTATTTTAAATACTGCCCATCAGTCATTTTTATCTTGGTGTAAACTGGGATAAGGAACATAATTCACTTGACAAGTTTGCATCATAATATCAATGATTCATATTTATTCAACCAACGTTTGTGATTGATTTCAACTAGATTATAATTTTCATGCACTTTCTTTCTCACATTAGGAATTGGGTCAAACCATTCACATTTAAATAAAATGGTTCTTTTATCGAAAGTGCAAGATATTCTAATTGTAGCACCTTGATCAATTGACTGTAATAGTCATTTACATTTTCACTATGGTTGGAACCTTCGATACTTACTTCAATATTGATTATTGCCCTATTAGAACCATATTTTCAGTGTGGAACTTGTACCTATTTATAGAGATACATAGTCACACTTAGTAATGGAACCTTTGTAAGATTTGTTATAAATTGATTTGTGACTCCATTTGTTGGGTCATTTGCCTAAAAGAAACACAACTAATTAGATATATTGGTTATAAAACAATTAGTGTTATAATTTACCGTTATAATATTAGCTTGTGTATATTCACATATGACTACAACACACCTTCATTCTGCTTATGCTCACCATACCATCTTATATATTTGGCAATTACTTTAGAAGCATACAATATCTACAGTCTTAGAGGAAAGTAATACATCTTATACAAAACTTTTTTTTATGTACTTGATCCTCGAGGCATGCCTTTATATCTAGAAAAATCACAAAACTTGCATATCTTTTGGTTATTGTCTTCACCCTAAAATAATTTGCAATTATTCTTGCAACAATGAATATTCTCAACTAGAAGACCTAAACCTTGCATCAATTTCTTAGTGCTATAACTATCAACCATCGTATGATCTTCAGGCAATAACTAATTATACCATTGTAAAATGTTGTTGTAACATCTTTTAGATAAATGGTGCTCAAATTTGATATTCATTAGTTGTGCAATCGAGGATAACTTGGAATGTTTTTGCAACCATGCTACATCTTAATTAGCTACATCAAGTATATCATACAACTTCTAAGATGTCGAATTCAGGGCTTCACTCATTCCACGCCAATCAAACTCTAGACCAACAACATTCATTACCATATTATGAAATGCATTAGGTTCAACTTCAGTATTAAATTCATTATGAACTTGAAGCTCATGTTCATTTATAGCCGAAGTTTCAAATCCACACACTTCACCATGCAAATACTATTCGTAATAGCCAGCAATAAAATCCTTTTGGACAAGATGCAACATGATTGTATTGAGGTCCAAATGATTACAATTCTGACACTTTTTATGATTATACAGATATTTAATCTTGGTTCCATCCATAAATTCAAGTTGATAAGTTGTAAACTGAATGAAATGGTTTACACCTAAAAATTTCAATCGTAATAAACCATCCATGAGTTTGGAATACATCCAATTTTTATTTGATCTCATTATATGGTCCTAAAAATTGTGAACCAATAGGGTAATTAACAACACATATAGTATAGACTTATCTATATATTTTAAATGCAATTTTTTTGTTAAATATCTAATATTATCTCCTTATACCTCCCAACCTATATGGTAAGAACCTAACCAATTTAGAAAATCATTGCTATATAACCTTTTACTATATCAATGTACTTCACACAGTTGCCTAAATTTCAGCAACATCTCCCCCTGGTTTCCCTAAATATTGTATAATATTTTTCAGCATGTACTAAGAGAACATGTAAGAGATAATCAACTAAAATTTCAAATAATAGCAATGAAGCATATTGTATACAACAAGTTATATTAGACAATGATTTGTTTCAAACTGTCCACTTTGGACAATTTGGTGTCATTTTATAATTAAATGAGAATGATACCAAAAGGGTATCTATTGTTGTGCCTATATTTAGTATTTTATAGGAAATTGAAGCATATTTCCTATGAAAAAATTATTTAATTCATTTTTTCCATTTCAACAAACTAAAAATGAAATAACATTATATTTTAACTATAACAATTCATAAAATTCAACAATACAATAAAAAATTATTCAACGAAACAACTCATCATATACTATACTTATTTTGAAATTTTATTATGATAAAAATTCAAATCTACTTTGAATACATCTAAATTTTTAGAGCATTTTATAGAACTCTTTGGAATATTATTAGAGGCTATTGTTATGAAATTTTATTGAAGTTGTTTACAATTTAAGGCATTTTTTTTTTCAAATTGTAGTTAATTTCAATAAAATTTCTTATTGTTTTATGACATTAAAATTTAACTTTGAATTTTTTTGCGCATGTTGTTAATTTTGGTATATTTTTATATGTTTTTTAATATTAATAAATTATATAAAATTTAATTAATATTAACTTTTATGAAATTTTATAAAAATTGTTTACAATTTGAGGCCTTTTTTTAATACAATTTATTTCATTTTTAATATTTTTTTAAAATTTATTAAATTCTGAATTTTATGACATTCATATTAACTTTGACTATTTTTAAAATTTTTTAGAATTTGAGTATTTTATGATATTCATAATTAACTTTAAATTTTTAGGCCAAATTATTTATTCTTCCTAAATACTATTAAATTTTATGAAATTCTTTGGAATATTTCGATTTTAGTCATGAATTTTGAAATATTATTAAATATTATGCAATTGTTTTAAACATTATTAAATTATTATATGTAAAGGAAATGCTATTAAATTCCATATTTTATTAACATTTTATAATATGCAAATATGTCATACTAATACACAAATAATTAATAACGTACAAAATATTATGATTTTATAATACAAATATTTCATCGTAATAGGCAAATTTGTAATAACAAACAAATTTAGTTAATTTCATATATTAAGCATTTATAATTTAAACAATTTTTAAATTCAATACCTACCTCTTGGAGCGCAGAATTTTTAACAAATGAATTAAAAACTAAGCTACCTAAGTATAACATGCAAATAAAAGATATTTTATACTAAATATTTTAAGCAAAAACTATTTCATATAATACACAAATTATAAAACCCTACACTTAAATATTTTATACTAAATTGTTTGAAATTAATTTATAATTTTAATTTTAAAACATTCTACATTAAATACTTACCGCTTGAAGCGGAGAATGCCCAAAATGAACAAAAAAAAAATTTCAACCTAATCACAAAATATAAACAAAATAATATAAATTATAAATATAAATAAAATATTATGTACATTCTAATTATTACACAAATTGACTATATCTACAACAAAAAAACAATATAACTATTTTAAACTAAATTACAAAATTATACATTTTACACTAATTTTACAACAAATTTATAAAATTTAATAAATTTAATAAATTCATACTAAATTAAAAAGACTAATTTACACAAAATTTTTTTGTAAAATTTAATAAATTTACTCAAAATTTATACATTTTACACTAATTTTACAATAAAATTTAATAAATTTACACTAAATTAAAAAATATTAATTTACTCAAAATTTGTTATAAAATTTAATAAATTTACACAAAATTTATACAATTTACACTAATTTTACAATAAATTTACAATAAAATTTATAAATTTTACACTAAATTAAAAAGACTAATTTACCCAAAATTTATTATAAAATTTAATAAATTTACACAAAATTTATACATTTTACACTAATTTTGCAATAACTTAAAAATAAAATTTATAAAATTTAATAAATTTAGAGTAGATCAAAACAATAATTTTAAAAAATTATTATAAAATTTAATAAATTTACTCAAAATTTATACATTTTACACTAATTTTACAATAAATTTTAATAAATTTAAATAAATTCAAAATTTAACAAAATAATTACAAAAATTCCATAATTTTAACAAAAATTCCATAATAACAATAATTCAACAAAATTCCATAATTAAATATAAAAATAGTATAAAAATTCCAGAATTCAAAAAAATAAATACAAAAATTCTTTATTTATTTACATAATTACAAAATTTACAAAATATACATAATTTATTGAAATAATTACAAAATTTCTAATTTTATATAATATTTCCTAATCACAAGTCTAAAATTACTAATTATATATACAATTTCTCAAATTACAGATTCACAAAATTTAGAAAATTACATAAATAAACAAAAATTACAAAGTCACAAAAATAAACAAAAATTGCAAAATTACAGAAATATACGTAAATTATAAAATTGCATAATTTCAAAAAATTTATCAATTCCAATTAATAACAAAAATTCAAAATTTTGAAAATAATTATAAAAATTACAAAATTCCTAATTTTCTAATTTCATGAAATGGAAATCTAACTTCAACAATCCCAAATTTTCGATTTTATCAATATACACGAATCCAATCACAGAAATCCTGTACACAATTATATTCTCAATTTTGTAAAATACAGAATAATATTCTCATAATCCAATAAAAAATATAAAAAACTCTTTCTAAAAACATAATATTCATTCACAAAAAATGCTAATTATTAACATAAATCCAACATTCCCATAATCCAACAACAAAAAATATCCAACAGTATACCCAACATTCTCATAATCCAACAACAAAAAATATCCAACAGTATACCCAACATTCCCATAATCTTCATCCATGATGAAAACTATATAAGAGGAACAAAGACACATACAAGTGAATAGAGTGGGCAACACTTTGCATGAAAGAGGTGGCGGATGAGAGGGAGAGGAGATGGCGACAGAGAGGGATGTTGAGAGAGAGTGAGTGAGGGCAACAAAGAGGGAGAGGGAGAGTAGGGACAGTGAGGAGAAAAACGCAGCAGAAATGGAGTAGGATAAGAGAAAATGATTTCACGATTTTTGTATTTTATTTACCGACGAACATGACACGTCATTAGGAAATATCGTCAATAAATCCATCGGTAACAGCATAATTGACTTTACTAATGGAATTCTTACGGAAAGTTTGGCGCCAAGAATCTTGCTAACTTTTTGCATACCTTCCATAGGTAATTCCGTCAATAAATGAACCCGTCCTTCTTCCTACCAAAATTTGCGGACGGAAACAATATGTCGGTAAATTCTGAAGCTAAACAGTAGTTAATATGTCAAAAATTCATCAACTTCATTTTCCTTTCATCTCCGTTGGTATTCTATCGGAGTTTGCCACCGACACGACCTTTGTCAATAAATTCCATCAACAAATTTACATTTCCTTATAGTGTTTATTTTATTGATCGTTTCTCTTTTTAACTGTAAATAGAACAAATTGATGAAATATTTAGCTAGTTTGATCCATAATGTATATTATTATTTAATTTAATTTAATTTTAATTTAAAAGTTTTATTTTTATATAAAAATTAAATAAGTTAAATTTTTAAAATAAATAATCTAATAATTTAAAACTTAAGATTATATAATTCATATATTTTTAAAAATATATCATAATGTTAAACACCAATTAACTTGTAAGTCAAAATAAATATACTCAGAAATCAATATCAGTTTACTTTCAATAAAAAATAATGTATCTAACGTAATAACATTTTATCTAAAATAAGAAAACAATGTGTTTAGAGTATGATATCAATGTGCCTAAGATCATAAAAAATGTAAAAAATTATTAGAATTTTTTATTACAAAAGTTAAGATAGAAAAATCAATATACATATAGTACAAAATCATTGTACATTCTCTAAAATATTAATATATCTTTACATCAAATGCTACGTGCATGCAGTTCCAAATTAATGTATCCGCAATCGAATAAAAATGTACCTAGATGTTTGAAGTTTTTATTAAATAAATTCAGGTACAATACAAATTCTCATATAGTTCATTACCAATTTACTTTCATATCAATATTAAGATATTGATTCATTTTTACATAATCAGTACATAATTCTATTCAAATATAAAATATAAAAACTAACACAAAAATAATACTCATTGCAATATAGAAAAAATGATAACAATATTTATGATATAAATATTTATTAAAGAACATATCTCGAACAAAAATTTTATGATTTTGAATAAGAAAAAGGAACTTTCAATGGAAAAAAAAAAAGATCTAAAAATTTAAAATAGTTGATTCTGATGCAAAAAATTATTTTGAAATTAAATAATCCGCATATGTGACCATTCCACAAAATGCAAAAAGTACACGTGCATTAAAGATAGGACCACAATACAAACTAAACATGAGTACATGATATAATTTGTGAGTTATAGGTGGGTAATGAGTATAGGTAAACTATCGTCTCTAGGTACCCATAACTACTTAATTCTATTTTACTCATATGTATCCATTTACTCAATTAAAATTTAAATTGCTTTAAACTACAAAAAATAAAATTTTATTTTAAAAAATAAATTTAATTTTTATTTAAAAATAATTGAATGAGAATATTAAAAATTTTACTTAAATGATTTTATTAATTTAATATTTATTCTAAATAGAAATTCTATTCTAAAAATAAATAAATTCTATTAATAAAATTTAAATTTTTTTCTCCAATGATTTATTTCAATTAGAGCCTTAAATCTAATATATGAATTTTAAATTTTAAATTTAAATACTTTATATTTTTAAATATTTGAAGTACTAAAAAAAATATTTTCTTCATTTTGCCTCTACAATTAAACTGGAGAGAAATTAATAACAGAGCGAAAAAATGTCATATTTTTCTTTTACAAGCACTTATACTTTACATTGCAAGTATGAATTTTGCTTTGGAATTAGTCTGATACTAATCTTCACACAGCCACCATCAAATGCCCACAAGCAGAAAAACATCTAATAAAACATAAGTCTCACGTTAAGTATGGATCACCTTTGGATATATTGCCTTTTTAATTTAATTTTCATATTTATTTTGATAAATTTTGTTATGTTGAAATTAAAGTTTTCAATTTTATGATTTAAAGACATATTTAATTTCATTAAAAGTCAAAATTCATGATGCATTTGTACTTAAAAAAGTTATATTTTCGAATAGATTACTTAATATAAAATATAATATTATATTTCTTTTACTCAAAAGATTAGCAAAAAATATTTCTTTTTAGTGATGTATATGTTTGTTTTCATTTTATAAGAACATATAAAAGCTCTTAAAAGTTAGAGTGAAAAAAAAAATATTAAGAAAATGGATACCCTTACCAACCCATATATATTAATAGAATTAAATGGATAATAACCTATTTAATTACCATTTAAAATATAACTTATTTACCACTCATATCCAATTTTTAAATAGTGGATAGACATATAGGCATGGGTGACCTTTATCACCCCTACTTCTAGTATACTAAAGCAGATATATGCAAAGGGAGAAACAAATACGAGGGTATAAAGTAATATTTCAAAAACTAAGATAAATTCATATTTATAACTGTACATATACTTTATTTATGATTTTTAAAAACTCAATTAATTATATTGAATTAAATAAAAAATTTAATTAATCTTAGTATATGTTCACTCATATAAAAAACTTAATACTTTGAATAAGAAATGAATATAAATAACCAACAATTAGATGCTCAAAATATTATTCTACACAATATAAAATAAACAATATAATTTTAGTACTTGATACTAATGCTGGTTAATATGCAATTTGTAACATTATTAAACTCTTAGATTAATATTATTCTATATTTGTGATTTTATTAACATATCCAACCTCTTAATTCGATGAACACATATTTTATTTATCTGTATTTATTCTATTATTATCTTCTAATAAATTATTATTACATGATATAAATAAATTATTATGTGAGAGTCCATTACATTTTAATTTTTACTCAATTATTTCTATTATTTTTATAATATTCCTATTTATAACTTATTCAAACAAAAAAATTTGTTCTTTTGTTATTCGAAATATTACATCTAGAGCATATTGAAATCTTTGTTTAAAACTTATTTGTTAATAAAATTTTGTTTAAAGAACAATATAAATATTTTACTCTTTACCATCTTAACTAGTCACCTTTTTTTTTTTTCTTTTATTATCTCATTTTTTTTTCATCTTTTTAGTTGCCACCATATGTGGCTATTATTACTTGGTGCACCAAGCGCACCCTAATATTTCTCTAATATTTTTATCTTCTAGTTGCTAGATCAACTTGGATATTATCACTTTGTCTAAGGGACATTATACTATTCTTAGTACTATTAAAGAATACAATGCTACCAAAACAAACAAATGAATAATTGTTCAATTCTAGTACTTTTACTTTTGCCTTGAGGGGAAGACGAAGACTTCAACGTGCAGGAGCTGCCCAAGGGCTTTTGTTCACATCTTATGCCCTGAATATTCTAATTTAGTCAGCAAACCTGTCCACACTTTTTTTAACATCGTTTATTATTGAATTGAATGTTTAGATCTTGACAACATTCACATCATGCCAATGTACCACAATTGGATGTGCCTTTCAAAGTATATTCAGAAACGAAATTCAATTTGCCTGTCATTTGCTTCAGTGCATTTTCCTTTTTTTTTTTTTTTTAAATAAATACACTACCTTTTCTTTTCAAATTTTTTATTTTTTATGAGATAGTTTTGCCGGCTAAATCAAAGGCAAACCACTTTCATTAGTACTAGGAAATTTATAAGGAAAAAAATTTACCATAAATAATGTGATTAATATGCTTTACATAATTTCAAGATTAGTCTAAATGATTAATTGCTTTGTTCTTTCCTTAGATTCAAATTTTTAAATTAATATTTTAAAAAATAATTATCCTAAATCTATTAGAATAATATAGCAATATGCTCTTAAAATCATTTAACGAGAGAATTAATAGCGATTACCACATAATCTGACAATAACTAACAAAACACTGTAAATCACTTTTTTAACTAGGTTAACTGGTACTATTTGATAATACATTAGTTTTATATAAGACAATATAACTTTTTTTGATATACAGGACAATACTGTGTCACATATAGATTTTAATTGGTGTTTTTAAAATCGGGAAGGACCAATTGGTTAGATTAATAAAATTGAAAATCAATTATTAATTGAATTTGATTAAGGGTACAAATTAATCAATTGAAAATCAGTCAAAATCAAAACAATTAGTCAAAACTAAAAAAATTTTCAAATTTGTAAATTGGATCAAATCAATTCGATAAAACTATATCATTTTATAAACAATTTAAAAATTTTTAAAATTACACTATTTTACTCAAAGTTTAAATGTTAATAACAGATCTAAAATTATGCTTTCACTTTATCATATTATAAAATTTTTTCTAATTTAATTTTTAAGTATGATTTATTCATATTGGGGAAAAAAATTTTAAAAATGGTAGATTGAATTGAACCACTTGGATCAATCAAACCAATTAACTCGAAAATCAATAAGCTTATCGGTTCAGTTATGAGTCCAAATACTAAGAACATTGATATTAACTATACTTACCTGATTGCAATGAGATTAACAGAAAACGATGACTCTTGCTGGAGTAAAAACCATAATTCAGATGTTAATCCTAAAAACAAATGTGGTTAATAGAAATCTAGGACCGTAGTGAGCAATATACTATGCAAGAAGACAAAGGGACAGCAGATTCAATAATGCTTTTGTTGTTAAACTGCTTGTCTCATGTATTATCTTATACAAAAAATGGTCACTCTTATATACCAACGTCACGGTGTTGTGATAAACTAGTGATAACGTAGTTTTCCATGGAGGTACAAATTGATCAGTTTGTTTGATCCTTAACAAGTATTTAATTGTTTCCAATAAAGTATGTGTACGTGTATTTAATTCATAGCAGCAGCAGCTCATTTTTAGCTGATTATCAAGGTATCCACAACTAGGTGAGGTAGGAGTAATGGAGAATCCATTGACTCGAACGCCTGTGTAGTGGAAACCAATGAATACCCTTTATCTAGTTCTCAGTATTTGAGCGGAAAATAATATAGTAAGAGTCAATAAGGTAAGAATCCTACCAACTTTTCTACTTAAATTAAAGTGCCTAACCTTATATGGCTGCAAATCTTTACCCAATTTCCATTTATTGAGACACCAAAGTATACTCATTACCAATAAACTTTTCTTACGAAGGATAAAAGTCATGAACTTTTTTAAGAACTGCAAATCTTGAAACACTGTGCCATTTATGGAGATAAATAGTCCTTCACGACTCTGTTTGTTGTTTCTGTGTGCACACGGACATGAGTTGTTGAGCCATCTTTCCAGCAAGCTAAAAGTTTTCGTTTATAATTGTCCACTATACCAAGTTCGGTCAATACAAGATATTAGTCAAAGCCGCGATACTACGTGTTTTACTATGTGTAGTATACATGTATTTATGCACTCTTTTTTTCCGCATTACAGATCAAGTGTTGGGTCCAGTTTATTATATATGTGTGGTTGTGTTAGCCGCTTGAGTTTCTTGAGTTTTATCCAGTGCTTAGATCCTTTCTAGTACTTCGTCAACAGTTTGCTTCCTTATCATTATTTATTAGCCAGAAAACATCCCTGGATCATTGCATGAATTTGAGGGGCATGAGGTTTGGGTGCTTATTTGTTGTTTCCTATTTTATTTCATATTGGGTTCGTAGTTTAGAAGTTACTGGATCATTGCATGAATTTGAGGGGCATAAGGTTTGGGTGCTTATTTGTTCTTCCCTCTTTTGTTTCATATTGGGTTCGGAGTTTAGAAGTTCCTGGACATCATTTCTTCTGTTTTCTTGTCTAATCTTCCCCATTGAATCTAACCTCCATTTTCGTTTCATCTTTGACAAAATATGGTTCTTTGTTTTCTGCAGCTCAAGATACTCACAAGTTCTGCATTAGCCAATTTCGGAGTAAAATTCTGAAGAGCCATGGCAGAAGAGGACATATACACAAAAGATGGAACGGTGGATTACCAAGGGAAGCCTGCTATTCGGAAGGAAACTGGAACCTGGAGAGCCTGCCCCTTCATTATAGGTATTTCTGCAATTTATTTGATAGGAGTAGTGAGATCTCGTCATGAAAAGAAACACAGTTATCAATGTTAGCTTTTATCAACAGGAAATGAATGCTGTGAAAGATTGGCTTACTATGGGATGAGCTCCAATCTGGTTCTTTATTTCAAGAACATATTAAACCAGTCAAGTGCTACTGCGACTAAAAATAACTCTGATTGGAGTGGAACATGCTATACCACACCGTTGATTGGAGCATTTCTTGCTGATGCTTATCTAGGCAGATACTGGACTATTGCAACTTTCTCCATCATTTATGTCATTGTAAGTAGGCCACCTGAAATTATAATGTTCTATGCTCTATGTGCATGGATGTCAACTCATAGATGATTGTTTGCTTATGCAGCATTTCAAACCAAAAGGGTTTTCCATTCTATTTGATTTTGGTATGCAATTCTGTGTTACTACAAAGATATGTATAACCACAAAAAGAGGTCAGATATTGCACAAAAAACAATAGAAATTTCATGCCCAAGTGAATAGTGTTTTTTTTTTTTTTAACAACTTAATATACCCTTTGCAGCTGTATCTAACTGCTTAGATATTGACAAAATGAACTTGAAATTTTAAAATAAGCTATTCTTTGAAGCATATGTTCTATCTAAATAACATGATAAGGCATTCCTTTTTAACAGGGTATGACACTTTTAGCAATGTCAGCATCTGTCCCTGGTCTAAAGCCAAAATGTTACAAAGACGACTGCCATTCAACAGATGCACAAAGTGCAGCATGCTTTGTAGCACTTTACCTGATAGCTCTAGGCACGGGAGGGATTAAGCCTTGTGTCTCATCCTATGGAGCAGATCAGTTTGATGATACAGATGAGGTCGAGAAGAAGCACAAGGCCTCTTTCTTCAACTGGTTTTACTTCTCAATCAATGTTGGTGCTCTTATTGCTTCTTCTGTGCTGGTATATGTACAAGATAACTGGAGTTGGGGATGGGGTTTTGGTATTCCTGCAATAGCCATGGCAATTGCAGTTTGTAGCTTCTTTTCGGGTACTAGATTGTACAGGAACCAAAAGCCAGGAGGCAGCCCTCTCACACGTCTCATCCAGGTGATAGTTGCATCCATCAGGAAATACAATGTTAAAGTGCCTGCTGACAAGTCTCTTTTATATGAGAGAGCAGATGCTGAATCCAACATCAGAGGAAGCCGCAAAGTTTTACACACCAAAGACTTCAGGTTAGCATTATATTACAATCTGAAAGAATTCGTCAAAAATCAGAACAAGTTATAGTTTCTTACTTGCTGCTGTAATCTTTGCTCTTTCAGTTTCTTTGACAAGGCTGCAGTCGAAACAGAAAAAGATCATATAAAAGATTCAATAAACCCATGGAGACTTTCAACTGTAACTCAAGTTGAGGAGCTGAAATCTATCATTCGGTTGCTCCCCATATGGGCTACTGGTATAATCTTTGCTGCAGTATACAGTCAAATGAGCAACTTATTTGTGTTGCAAGGTGATCAAATGAATAAACATGTTGGAAATTCCACTTTCAAGATTCCATCTGCATCTCTTTCCGTCTTCGACACACTCAGTGTCATCTTCTGGGTTCCCATCTATGATCGCATCATCGTTCCAGTTGCAAGGAAACTCACAGGTCAGCAAAATGGCTTGAGACAACTTCAGAGGATGGGAATTGGCCTATTAATATCAATATTTGCTATGGTATCTGCAGCAGTTGTGGAACTCGTAAGACTCAGAATGGTTAAAAGACGCAACTACTATGATGTTAAGGAAGTGCCCATCTCAGTATTTTGGCAAGTTCCACAGTATTTTTTAATAGGGTGTGCGGAAGTTTTCACATTCATTGGACAGTTAGAATTCTTCTATCAGGAAGCCCCTGATGCCATGAGGAGCTTGTGCACAGCATTGTCACTGACCACTGTAGGTCTTGGTAATTACTTGAGCTCCCTCCTAGTAACTATCACTATGAGCATCTCCACTAGGAATGGTAAGCCTGGATGGATACCTGACAACTTAAATTATGGTCATGTTGATTACTTCTTCTGGGTATTGGCAGTAATGAGTGTGCTTAACTTAGGGGCCTTTCTCTTGATCTCAAAATGGTATACATACAAAATACCAATAGGAACACTTCGTTGATCATATCTTAGATTTGTTATTATCATTGGAGAAACTGTAAGAAAAGTTCAGTGCTCAAGAATATGGTTCTTTCACCTGATATGCAGTTAGAGGACTCTGCATTCTACGTACAACAAAGACAGTCTCATATGTATGTTGTTCTCAAATAATGTGTAAAGCATGTATGGTCACCATTTGCCTCCGGAACATATGAGTAGTTGCATTTCTAGTGCAAAAATTTTATGCTGTCTTTATATATTATGACATGAAAATATGGGTGTGTGTCAAGTTATAACAAATTAGACTAATAGTTTAGTGCTAGCTCTTTTTTTTTTTTTTTTTAAAAAACAAAAGTCATGGAAACCATGGACTCTGCAGACACAGAAAACATGTAGAATCTCTCAATATCACCTATCTCTCTTTGAAGATTCTATGCTAATTATCCACAAAGGCAAGCAGAAGTGTAATCTTTTTTATCTATCTAGTACAATGTACAAAAACTCTTTTCAAATTACGTTTCCCGTTTTGAAAATATTTTTATGTTTCCTTAATTTTCACATTTTCTCACATTTTCTTTTATAATTTTTTTAAAAATATTGTTTCTCCATATTATTTTTATGTTTCTCCGTTTCCGCTTTTTTGTTGTCGTGCAATATAGTTTTTATTTAACAAATAAACAAACTTGAAACTACTTATGACCCAACAAGATGAAATTGGTGAAACTTAATAAGTATTAAAGAATCTAATATTTAAATATTATGCCCTGAGTCATAACGCAACTCAATAAAAGGGTAACTTAATAAGTACACTCATATTTGGTGAAACCATTAGCTAATAACAATTGAACAGTTGAAAGGGCCGAGTTGTTGGTTGAAAAGGCTGAGTTGTTGGATAATATGGCTTGTTCCTAAGAGGAACAAATTCCTTAATCGCGAAAGGTTCATTAATGCCAACCATAATAATTGCTTGCCTATGGAGCATGTTCCTTTCACCCTTGAAAATAGAAGGGAAATAAAATTGGATGTTTAGATTAAAAAATGCAAAACCATTTATTTATTTTTTTTTGCATTATGCTATTGAGTCTATTTATTATAATTCGTATATATTAAAATCTTTTATTATTTTTTATGAAGTCTTTTTTTGACAAACTTTAAAAACTGTATTACGCCTTCTATAAAAAGTGTGTAAACAACAATTTAAAAATGGGCATACCTCATTCTAAAACTCTTTAACTTTACTTGATTATGCTATTGAGTCTTGATATTTTAATTTGTATATATTGAGTATTTAAATTTTTATTTTTTTATTATATTAAATACTTTGGTGATAAAAAAATGAAATTGACAAGAATCTATAAACAATAATTTAAGAATATAAAAAATACATTATTTTAAACAATTTAAATACTAAGGGTGTAAAAAAAATTTACAAAATTAATTTTATGAATATAAATTTTTTAATTTTTATCAATTATATAATCTTATACTTGATTTGTAGTAACTTTTAGTTTATATTTAATAAATTTCTATCAATTGAATCTATTTTAATCCCATTATTATATAATATGTTTGGATGGTTTAAAATAAACTAATGTAAATATAGTGGCTTCAAAAATTGAAGATGTAAAGGTGCAAAACTACAGACATCCTTTTAATCTTTCCATTTTTGGATTTATATTCAAACCCTCTTTAAAAGATAACGTTAGTGATTTTAATATTTTTTTATTACTTACATTAAAAAGATTTAATCAAAAAATAATAGTAAAAGAGTTCAATGTACATGGATTATAATAAAAAAGGCTGTATAACATTAATGTGAAAAATTTATGGCTCGGGGATGTATTTAAGACTAAAACAATATCCAATTTCCAATTTATCTTTAAATAACTAAATAACATTTTATGTTAATCGTAAAAGTTTTACTTAAAAAAATTGATGCCATTTTAGTAACATTTTAATTTATTCAAATATAAAAAAATATCATGAAAATGTAGATTCTTTATAAAAAAAAAAAGAATCTTATTTCAAGAATTGAAATTCAATCTTATTTTTATAGTAAATAAATAAATAAATAAATAAATATATATATATATATATATATTGTGACACTTACACTTCGATACTTGAGTTAATGATGGGTCGAAAGAGAGTGAATGAATGTAATGTGTGGGAGTTACTTAATGATGCCCCTTATATAGTGGCTAGGATGACCTATTTCCTAGTTAGGATAGGACTTGTATTCCTTGTTAATTAGGAGTATAATTTTCTTGACAATATGGGCTTTCTAATGAGTAATTTAAACTTCTTGATAAAGTTTTGTAGCTTCCTGATGAGAATGAGCTATGGACTTAATTATCCTTTATAAGGGCTGATTCATGATGGCCTATGAGATCTTGGACCTTGTTAAGGCTGAGCTAGTTGTTAGTTGTGGTTTATTGAGGTCAAACTAGGCTTTTTATGGTCTTGGTCCTAACTCATATTTACTTGGCGTAGTATGAAACAAATGAGGTGAAATTAGCTTCTGACCCATTTGATGAACACATGTCCCAAGTATAATTCAAAGATCAAGAACAGGATAAATCCTTAAATATGAATTAGATATATAAAAACTTGTTTTTAGCAATATGGAATATATGATTTAAGTTGTGTTAATCTCAATCCTAAATTAACCAAGTAATTCAAGACCTAGATTAAACTAATTTTTGTAAAATTATCAAGCTCACTCGACAATCTCACCAAGTCCACTACAGAATTCAAGAAGAGAATCAATCTTATAAAGTTTAAGCATAAGTCATCTATTCCTTATTAATAACCAAATAGAGGCTTAAATACCCTTCATAAATGTTAAGAAAACCCTAAAAAACCCTATCTAATTCAACCTTACATGTGTTGGTTGAATTTATAACTCATAAACCTATTAGGAGAACTAATCTCACTCTCACATGAAGACTAAAAGCAAATAATCCTATTGGTTACCATGATCTGGCCTAAGTAATATTATTAGTTGCCATGATTTGGCCTAAGTAATCCTATTGGTTGCCATGATCTAGCCTAGCTAATTTCTAGTATTAAAACACTTTATTTCAAGGTTCCTTACATAAATAAATAACTAACTACAGAATCCTAACTAAAATCAACATGATATTCAGCCAATGAGGAGAATTCCTTATGACAGTTGGAAGACAATGCTAATTAAGCAAATCTGACATGGATCTTTAACATTTTGGCTTGTCTGCACAATTTGGGCTCAATTCCATGCTATGGTAGATTGGGGTTGGGCTTTAGTCCTCTCCATCACTTGGGCTCCATTGGATTAAATTAGCACTCCACTTGAAGAGTCTAAGCTCCCATCTTCATGTATTTGGGCTTCATACAATCCTTGGTTTGTTTGGGTCAATTCTTTCTATATCTTTCCTTGAATAAAAGTTTCAAGTGCATCTTTAAACTTCTTTAGCTTTCCTCTTACAATTGAGCCTTGAAGTTGTAATGGATTCTTATTAGACTTGACTTAGTCGAATGCATCATAGTATCACATGTCCCCCTTCATTCTGAGTTTGTTTACATCTCAGCGTACTGATGGTTTGATGGCCGAGCTGATGTGTCAAGTTATGTTTTTAGGTAAGTGATTCAATCTGAGTTGTCAATCATTTGGAGGGAAGTTTAAATTTTAAATTTAGAAATAAAAACATCTAATCAAAGATGTTACCACATGTCATATGATTAGGTGGCCTCAATTACATATATTGATTGATCTAGTGTGGGCCATCATATAGGGGGGATGATTCGTCTGGTTGTTTCCTTTCAATTATTATGTTATGAGGTTATAAATAGGGCCTTCGATACCTTTTGTTACTATTTTGCTTCTTCGTTGTGCTACCTCTACAGTTGAATTTGCTTGTTTTTGTTTTCTAGTGGCTTGAGACTTGATAGTTACTTTTTCTGCTTTTGGGTAAGGTTTGCTTTCTTTTTTACATAAGGTGAGTTTGCTACTTTTGAGGGTATTTTGAGTGTTTCTTTGTTTTCATTTTTTCTATTTTGAGGGTAATGGATCTGCGAGATTAAAGGTTGACCTCTTAGCCTATTGGGGATTTTCTAGGGCGTATGAGAGGCTTGGCATAAAGAATTTAGGTTACGAAGGATGTGAGGAAAGAGTGCTAAAAGATGCTAAGGTTAGAGTTAGTACTAACGACCAAGCTATTGGTGAGGATGTTAGCAATGTCAAGCTGGTGGAGGCACCAACCCAACCAATCCTTCTAAAGACAAGAAAATCTAACCCCTGGGCTATTCAGATTCCAAGCGAGTTGTCTCAACGGGGTTTGATCAGGATTTGTCGACAATATGGAATACCAGTGATTTTGAGTTGATGCTGCCTAAGCCAGTATGAAGGTATTCACATCTCTCTCCTCGAATCAGTTTATGTTGTATGAAAAAGATTTGAAGGTAGGTATTCGGTTACCTTTTCCCACTCCCCTTTAAGATTTTTTCACTCGCCAAAACATCATCCCTTCTCAGCTTAGTCCTAATGCTCTTCAGATACTTGTGGGCATATACTTGCTGATCGAGAAAAAAAGGTTTATCTTTCTTAACTGGGGTGTTCAGACATATCTATTCCTTATCTGGGTGCTCGGGAGAGGATCGTTATCACATCTCTACTCGCCCTGGGATAGGGCTTTTCAACAATTAACCTTTTTCAATCAAACACTGAAGAATAAATTTTTTATTATTTCCTATAAAGATGCTATTCTTTTTCTTCAAAATGGATAAGAAAAAAGGAGTGGACCTCGAACATTAAGGTGCTTAAACAAGAGGCTTGTTGGCTCTTGTGCACCAAGAAAGGGATTGAATTGGTAGAAAATTTAAATTTGAATTGGTGTTTTGCATGTTCACACCAAACTTTACATTTTGTGTTTTATAAAGGCTCACATACAACCTTATAAGAGTTTTCAAAGGCTAACACTTAAATCTATACAAGAGTTTTCTATTGGCTCACTCTCAAATCCAATCCCAAAGGGTGTTTAAAGCTCGCATCAAACTTCTTACAAGTTAAATACAAAGAGTAAATAAAAGAGAGAGAGAGAGAGAGAGAGAGAGAGAGAGAGAGAGAGAGAGAGAGTTGAAAAACAAATTTACAAGAGTTTGGCCTTAGTAAATATTATTCTCTTGCATTTATGTCCATTTGGTAGAGTATTTATAGGTTTCTCCAAACGACGAGAAGTTACTCATTAAAATATCTCCATATATCAAAAGTTGGTGGCAAAATCTAGCATTAGATGCTTGTTAGATGAAGGTCGCTGTCAAGATAAGAATTTTGTGATCGTGACATGCAGTTTGCTTCTAATTTGGCTTGATCGTGATCGAGATCTTCAATTGTATCTAACAACTAGTACAAATGACAAAAAGTGGTTGGCTTAACATAAAACTAGTCATTGGACTGTCTTCTAAAGCTCAAAGATCTCAAGTGTGATAGGTGTGTCATAATTATGATAATGATCGCGCTGGTGAGGTTGGCCGTGACCTAAGAGCATGAATGGTGTTTGGATTTAGTTTGAAAGAGTGTCACAATCTTAACTCCTATGGTAGCGATCGCGAGATTTGAAATTTCAAACAACTCTATGACATATGGCAATATCTGATTGGTCTTATAAGGTGCTTTATGAAGGTTCGAGTGTCGCGGTCAAGACTCGCACCGCTATAACCAACCATAAATTCCTCTGGATTCTTGTTATGTCTAAATTAAGCATGGTCACAGTCGCCACTCATTATGTAGTGGTCACAACGTAGGTGCCATTTCAGATTTCTTCTCTATTTAAACATGCTATGTGGTTCTAACCTATTTTATGAAACCATAACACTCATAATAAATATTAGAATATTTCAATCTATATTGTCAAGAATAAAAGAAAGGATTGACTTAGATTTAATCAACCAAGTTCAATAATCTCCCTCTTTTTGATTTTGACAATCTAGATTAAACATGAAGGGATAAAGATAACTTATGCATGATATTAAGTATGTATAAAGTATATGGAAGTTTATTGAAAGTTTAAGGGTTGAAATCCCCTTAAGTGCAAAGGTATGGAAAAAAGAGACTAAGGATGCAATCAGAGAAAATTTCAGATTCAAGAACAAGTACTCCACCTCAATCTTATACTTATCTTTAAAATAATCTTATACCTATCTTTCACATGTTATGGATTCCATTAATTCCAATATTCTCTCCCCCTTTGTCAAGATAAAAAAGAGGGACAAGTTGAGAAGGAAGTTAATGGTTATAAAAACATACTCAAATAAATATAATAGTCCCCAAACTCAAGCAATGAGAGTGAAACATAACACAAGCCAAACTTTCATTAAAATAAAATAATAAATACATAAAGCAAGTCAAACACATAAATATTTTTGATCACGCACTTAGGTAATAAACTTAAAAACAAAAAAGAAAAAAAGGACAGAAAAGGTTAAATACAAAAATGAAAATAACACAAAATAAAAGATAAACTATAATCTAGGGGATGAATCACTATCATCATCATCTTCAATTTCTTCTTCATCTTCTTCTTTGGGCTTTATCTTCCTTTTCCTTTTAGCCACCTTCTTCCTTTTACGTGTCTTCCCAATCTTGAAAATCAGGAAGATGGCATGGAGTAGCACCCACTTTCTCTTGAAAGTTAACCAAATCACTATGAAGGTGAGAGAGAAGGAGAAAAACCTTGTTAGGTTTTTAGTTTATGAAGGAAAAAAAGTTTTAGAAGAAGAGTTACAAAAGGAAACCTTAATGTGTCTTTTTCCCTTAGGGTCTGAAGTAGGTTCTTCTTGATCCACATCTCCTTCATGTTCCTCAATGACAAGCCCTTTTCATTTGAAGGCTAAGGACACTTCTTGCCTTTTTATTCCTTGGACACGAAGTAAATAATCATAAGTTTAAGCTTTAATTGCTTTGGCATTGAGTAGATATTTGAGGTCAAAAAAGTTTTTGCTTGGGTAATAGGTAGGGGTAAGATTAGCTTTAATTTCAGGGGTTAGAGCCCTTACATGCCTATAAATGGAAATTATGTGAGATGGAAGGAGTAATTGGCACTTGGTTTTTAGGTTTATATGTACCAATTGATCAATGAGAAATCTCCCTATTTGGATGGAAATGTTGTTAATAAGGTAGTAAAGAAAGGTTAAGTCCTTTTAAGATACCTTTTCATTGCCATCATCCCTTGCATTAAGGGAGAAAGTGATGATACGATGAAGGATAAAAAGAGACATGATTTTGATGTTTTTGGTATTTGATTTCTTAGGATAATGTCTTTTTTCAAAGGAAATTTGCTTTTAGAAATCAAAACAGATGAAGTTTATGAAAGAGAGGTTGAAAGGGTCTTGTTCATTTAGAGGGAGGTTGAAGAGAGAGCATAGTTAGAGGTGGGCGATATACCATTATTTGCCAAAGCACTTGAAAACTAAACCATACATACTTGCTTGAGAGGTGACATCCTTGTTCACTTGCATTATGCACAAACTTTCTAAGAACTTCTTCATAACCGAGCTCATTTTAATAAATTAGGTTAATCCATCCTAAGTTGGTGAGATATCCCTTAATTTGCCTATCAAGTTGAAGAGTGGTGAGCATGAAATAAAAAGGGATTTTGTTAGGTTGGATCGTCTTTTTCTTATTTGCCTCATAACAATCCTTCTTTTCCTTCGTTACTCCTTTCATCATATGAAGGGGAAGTGAGGTTCTTAGAGGAGGGGATGAGGTTAAGCTATGGCCTTTCCTTTCTTTGATATAGTGTACTTCATTGGACCCATTGATAATGATGGAAAGGTTAGAAAGAGTTAAAAGATAAAGGAATAAGGGAAAGGATGAAGAACTGGGAGTTAAAAGAAAGAGAAATGGTGACAAGTTGAGGGAGGGGGTTAAAATAGGTTTAAATAGGTAGACGTGTAATAAAGAAGGATAAAAAATAATAAAAAATGCATTGAAAAAGGAAATTACACCATTTAAGAGACAAAACAATTATTACTTAGTGGTTATAAGTGGTTGCTACTGCTACACACATGTCGTGATTGTGATTTGTGAAAATTCTGAGTAACAGTTAGAAAATCCTTGAAATTGTGCTAGGTCAACGATAAAAGATTTTGAATTTTAAAAATTTTGTAGTGGCGACTCATTTTTTATGGTCACGAAATATGAAAAGTTCAAAAATTTGAAGAGAGTTGAAAAAAATGACTATGATAAGACAATCATAATCGAGATTTGCATGACAATTTCGCAAATTAATGAAATATGAAGTTTTAAACACATGACCCATATCTAGTGTGATCATTTTAATATTTTGATGATTAATTAATGCATTTGGCAATGAAAAACACAATTGCATAGTGAATTAACACATCTAAAACATCAAACATAATAAATCATCATTTTAATAGTTATTGATATGTGTAAAATTGAAGACATACGTTCACTATGGAAATTCTAGTGGAAAACCCCACTTATTCCTCTACTTCCTTACAATATACACCTACTATCCTTTTAACTATTATTCTACCTTCTCCACCTATCTTTAAAAGATCATTTCAAGCAAAATAGATTATCTGTATGAACTTAGTTACATCTTAGATAACCAAAATGTCTAAGATAATAATGCTATGATGCTTTTTCCAAACAGAAAGGGTCATGAACCCATTTTATTAAATCTTTGATTAAACAACCACCAAACACCATTAATGAATATGATCAATCTTCTAGCTTTGACTAGTGTACTATTCAAGGTATAGGAGAAGAACAATTCATTTGTCTGCAAATCCCTCCAAAATTCTTGCATTAATGGATCTCTTAGGGTTATTCCCACCTCCATTTTAGTGCTATAGAATTGGTTGCCTCCTATTGTGGCAGAAAAGGTCTACCTGTCTTTGTAAGGATAACTCTTTTAGATATCAGGTATCTTCAATACCAATATGCAGTCATTGGAATTGTTGAGACTTGTCTAAATGTTAGGTTTATCATGTTAACATATCAATCTAGCCTTACGTGACCCTCATGTGCTTTCAGCTTTGAAAGTATAAATCTAAATCACCGGAGTCTCTCAAGTTGCTTCTTCTATAACAACTTTTCATTGCCAGATGATTTATAGGATCCAGAACCATGTGTTAGATTTGTCTATTCCTCATGCTATTAATGCTCTCTTAATTATTGTGGATACTCAAAATGCTCCTACTTGTGTTCATGTTTTAAGATAGATTTCAAGGAAAAAACTTTTAAACCTGTTGCTAGAAAAAGTGGGTAATAAGTTTAGAAAAAATGCATGAGAACACTCAGCAAGTCCAGTAAACATAACCAGTATTTTTTTTAGGAGAGCTAATGCGTAAAAAAAAAAAGTTTAAAAAGTCTTCCTCACTTTTGGCTTATACTTTCTCAATCTTTTCAACCCAGTTTATGATGTGTCCTTATGAACTTGAAGATTACATACCAACAGTCTATTTTAAAGTAGATGAAACTCCTGTATGTGCTTTTAAAAGACATGGACACTACTATTTTGACACATGTTATTGTGATGACTACTGCTATGACCCAAACGATGATGAAAGGTCAAAGAAGTCTAGAAGGAGAAAAAAGAAGTAGGGAAAGTGCTTTGAGTTAGATCTAAAAAAAAGGTATGAAGATGATGACCCATTGGAAAGCCTTCAAGTAAGTATGACTATCTTGTCTAATATGACCCAAGTCTAATCACCCTTGCTCCATAATAAAACCTTCTCCCTCTCTACCTTAATCACCACCAAAAACATTTCCTAAACCAAAAATTCCTCTACATTGTTACAAACAAACCCTTATATGGATGAACAAAGAATCACCTCTTCCTCCTACACCATTACTAGATCTTAAACCTATCCCTCAAATTTGTATGTTCACCACAACCTATGAAGAAGAATTTCCACCACTTATAGACCATACAAACCTAAATACCCAAGTAAGAAGTATAACCACTATCAAGAATCCTATTGGAGTATATTCTAAAAGGCGACCATTGGAAATCATGTCTGCTGAGGTAGTGTTGAATTGGCAATTATAGAACACTCAGGCATAAAATAAGATTCTTAAAAAGATTGAGTCCAAGGTGGAAAAGGTTTTTATTCAAGTACAACATATGGATACCAAAGTCTTGGATCAAAATAAAGAAGTTTATTCCTTAATGATGAGACTTCAATCTCAAATTAAAGAGAAACACAATGAAATCATGAGGATGATTGATGGAAAGTTTTATTCTTCTGATTTTAGCCAATGACAACTAAAATTTAGAGATTAAAAAGCAGGTTGCTTGCATAGAAGAGGATATGAAAAGGCAAACTCTCTAGATAACTTATTATTAACTTACACCTCAACCATTACCATACATTCCCTTTGAAATCCCTTTACCACTTTTACACCATCAACACCAAAGCCTGCAACCCTTTATACACTAACTACAACTGATCTTGAACATTTAGGTCTTTTCACTCACTTTTTTTATAAGAAACTAAGATGAGGAAAATTCCTAATGAATCCTGAACCAAAACTTACTGCAAAAACCAAAGAATCCTCCATGAAAAGTCTTCCTCCATCAAATCTATTAAAAAAACCTACATCTCCTAAAACCCAAAAACCACCTAATACCATGACGATAAACCTTATCTCATATTACTTATTAAAAGCCATGACCTCAAGCCCATCCTTTTCACTAGTTGATTCCTTTTTAAAGAATGATCTATAGAATCATTTACCTCTTATGCCTTTGAATTTTTAGAAGAAGAACCTGAGTTTGATTAATCAGATAAAGTAGATGAAGTACTAGCCTAGTTCATGGCTAATCCGTAGAATCAATAGTTATCTAATTAACGATCAATATATGATCCACTATATACTATTGAAACACCAGCTGAACATATGGATACCAGTACCAGTGAAGTTCTGAAGCCTCATAATCCCTCTTCTAGTAGTCACTAGTTTACCTTATATGATATCTCCTCAACAGAATACAAAGATAGATTCCAAGAGTTTAGGGCATGGATTGACACATAGATGAAAACAACCAGATGCAGTTTTGGAAAAAGTCCTTAAAGAATTTGTCACAAGACTCATTGGGAAGCTTCAAGATTGGCAACAAGCCTTAGTTGAGTATTTAAGGCTTAAAGTTCTTCAAAGTACTAGTGCATCAAAATTCTTTTCCTATTATTATCTTAAATTTGTTAGAAGACCTCAAGACTTTACAAAGATAGCTTGGAAAGAGTATTTGAACATACAATGTTATTAATTGTTAAAAGGGGATTTAGATCTCCATTATCAAAGAATGTCAAAGAAGTATTATCAGCTAAGTGGATAGTCAAATCCAGATTTAAATTAAGCTTTCATTAGTTCTTTTTCTGAATCTTTGGCATTAGCAATGCAATCCTTGATCAAATAGAAAGACTAAATGTTGAATGATGTGTCTTTTGAAGAAATCTATCAAATCATGGTACAAACCCTAGAATGATTATGTGAGCACCAAAAGGTTAATGTTCAAATGTTATGTAGATAGAAAGATTTTTCCTTAAAGATATCATGCAAGAGACCATATTTAATGATATGATGCAATGGTGATTCAAAGAATTACTACTGCCACTCAAAGAAGAAGAAGCACTATTTCAAAATAAAAGGCTCTAAAAGATCTTCAAAAAAGTTTTGAAGGAAAAAAAAGTTTGACAAATGCTATTTGTGTGGAAAGAAAGGGCATTATGCAAAGAACTATCCAAACATGCCAAGGGAAACAACAAAGATGATTCAACAAATTTAGATATCAATAACAATTGACATAGATGATGTAGACATTGAATCCCTCTTCTCTATTGGTGATGAAGTTTCACCAGAAATGGTCTTTGTTATACAAGATTTTT
Organism: Omphalea diandra; assembly: GCA_949677035.1. Classification (NCBI taxonomy): domain Eukaryota; kingdom Viridiplantae; phylum Streptophyta; class Magnoliopsida; order Malpighiales; family Euphorbiaceae; genus Omphalea; species Omphalea diandra. The sequence goes on along the minus strand of CATIWR010266455.1, from coordinate 35,667 downwards.
CTTCATCAGAAGGCAAAATGGAGGAATAATATGCAGGCTATTTTCATTCAATTAATTCTATAACTCCTTTGTCTTACTATTTTATAGCATTACCAAAGCATATGGAAATTGAAGAAGGTCATCCAATTTCTTTGGCGTATGTTCACATTCTTTTTGAGAAGTATGTCAAGCCTATCAAAGCAATTGCATTCATGGATACATAAGCCCATTTATCCATGTTAAATCCTAAAGTCCTGCATGCAAGACATTTGAAGCCTTATAAAAAGCATTTCAAAGCTGCCAATGGAGAAATTTTCCATACCAGTTTGATTACAGTAAAACCTATCACTATTTAGTTCTTTCCTACATGTCAGATCCACACCAAGCTCTTGGGCTTAGCCTTAAAGATTTATTTGTTGGATTTGATCTCTATTGGAAGCTCTCAAAATTAAGAGTCCTTCCAAAAAGGCATAAGTTCAAGAACCATTTCCAGCCTTACACCTCAGTAAATTCCCTATTCATGATCTAAGCACTTTTAGCTCGAGTACCATTAGCCTTTACCATAATCCAATAAGACATCCAAACTCATTATTGTGCAAATAGCAAACAACCATACCAACTTCTTAGCCAAACACCTAAGCCCATTGTGGACCAATCCAGATTACTTAATGAAAATATAAACCTTACAAAAGCAACCTATCCAAGAATGAGCCCAAAAGACTTAGCATTGGCCTATTAAGAATGTTATTAACTAACATCCTAAGGAATTATTGAGCCAACTAAGTCAGATTAGGCATGTCAAGCATTTTATGTAAATAAGAGATCAAAATAAATTCGTGGGAATAATAGATTAGTGATTGATCATCAGCCTTTGAATTACTTTTAAATTTCCACTTTTAAAAATTTCATCTTTATTTGCTCACTTGTCACAAGCAAAGTATTTTTCCAAATTTAACCTTAAGGCAAGGTTTTGGCAACTGGGCATCAAGCAAGAAGATCATCCTAAGACAACATTTTGTATTCTCAACAGGCACTAATAGTGGACAATCATGCCATTTGGACTAAACGTAGCCCCATCGCTCTTTTCAAAAGGCAATGATAAGGATATATGAGCCAATCCTTCACAGTGCCCTAATCTATATCGATGATATCTTACTTATTTTAGTAGACCAAAATTCTCATCATAGGTCCTATCACATTTTGCTAAATTGATAAAAAAGTATAGAGTCATGTTGTCATCCACTAAGATGCATGTGACACAAAATAAGATTAAATTATTAGGAATGTTTTTCCAAGATGGCCAATATAAACTAGATCCATATATTGGAGCTAAGCTATTAAAGTTTCCTGACAAGGATCTCACACATAAATAGATACCACAATTTCTTGGGATTGCTAACTATTTGAGAGATTTTGTCCCACAGTTCACGAGAAAGGTGAATCCATTAAAACAAATGCTCAAAAAGAATCCTCCACCATTGAAATAAGAATAGACAATAAAAGCAAAAATATAGGATTTGCCACTACTTTAGATTCCCTCTATAGGAAAAAGAATATTGGAAATAGATGCAAGTGATCACTACTAGGGAGCAGCTCTTTTAGAAGAAAAAGACAAGCAAAAAAGGATATGTGCTTATGCTGGTGGAAAATTCAAAGACTCAGAACTCCATTACCACTCAACTTTCAAGGAAATATTGGCAGTAAAAAATGAAATAAAGAAATTTGAATTCCATTTGATTGGACATTACTTTACAATAGTCATGGGTTGTTTGTCATTTATAAAAATGATTGAATTCAAAGGAAAAAAATCTGTCACATCCATAGTTGCTTCATTAGAAAGACTGGTTCAATAAGTATACCTTGAGGTTGAGTATATAAAAAGGGATAAGAACTTGATCCTTGATTTGTTATTAAAGCCCCAAACAATTTCTTTAATTCACAACGAACAAGCCATCCCTCTGATTCTGATGGCCTTATCAACATCCTCTTATGCAACTCCCCAATCTTACCTAAAGCATGAAGAGCCTCCATAAATTCAGTGTCCTATAACTTACACCAAGCTTTCTCACCTTGCAAAAAAACAAGTCATGATTTGCCAATCCTTATTGGTAAAAATGTTTGGTCCAGTTTTTCTTAACATTTTGGTTTTGCACTCAATTACCCTTTCTTGAAAATCTATTCCTTCCTAGACTTTTCCATAAGAAATGATGGATGGGCCTGACTCGAAGAATTCCTCACATTTCTATGGTATTTTTGCCACTTATATACCATAGTAGTGGAAGTTTGTCCTTACTATCTTTGGTCTTAAAGAAAGATAAGAAAAAAAAATTAGCATATGGTTACTTTCCTAGAATGGTTTCGATCTCTAAATCACTAGATCTCTGCTTGCCATACTAAGTTCAAATATGTTGAACCTCAAACAACCTATCATAATAGGGTAATTTATACCCTCTATAGACCTTATTTGTTAGGAACTTTAGGAACAAGAACAAGACTAATGGTATTTTCCATTTTTATAGAGAAAACCAGTTCTCACTTTATAATACACTTAACCACCATGAACAATTCAGAGAGTTTCAATGATTCATGTGTGGAAAAATAAAGTAGTTCTAAAAGAAATATGACCATCCTTATCAGAAGATGCTCTATGGGATTTCTTGCCATCTCGATATCATAAGAGGCTTATGGCAAAACAAGAAAAATGGTTGGAGACATCTAGGCCTCAATGCCTCCAAAGTGACTTGATTGTAAAAGAATATATTCCAGATTTAGACTTACAAGACCCATATGACTACTATATGAGGCATGTGGACCTAATAGATAAAGACTTCGTTAATAATGATGAATCTAACTATCACAATATGAACACGTCTCTATCACATGAGCCAATAATTAAGTAGCTAGCTATAATATGCTTTTGTAAAATAAGTTTGTTAGAAGATGTGAAAGTATACGCAACAGTAAAGCATGTGACTACTTTACTTTATTTAGTAGTGTGTCTTAAAATTTTCCAACTATAAGTATAAGATTCGATCTTATATTGTTTTTTTAGTGTGTTTTTATTCCATCTGTATAAGGAGCATCAATTTGTAATATGAAGGCACAAAATACTTCCCCTGGACACTGCCTTTATTAATAAACCATAAGTTTTTAAAAATCTCCTTAGCCTAAGTTCTACATATGTTACTAATCTTTTCCTCAATCTTAAGACTCATCTTATGTTATTAGTTTTTCCATGTATGGAGTACTAAAAGGATAAGTGTTTTATTGAGGACTCGATAATGTCCATTGTTATAATACTAGTCATAATTGTATTCCATACATGTGTTAAATTGGTATTAGAGCCCTATGAAAAGGGTCACTCATAACATATTCACATAATGAGATCCATATTCACCCTAGGGAGCTTCCATCTAGCATCCTAAGTTCCCTCTTAATGAAGTTCATTCATTCGTCGTTAAGGGGTTTAGTGAAAATATCCATAAGTTGGTTGTTAATGTCAATGAATTTTAGCACCACATTACCATTTTGCACATGATCTCTAATGAAATGATGTCTTATGTCAATATGTTTGCTTCTTAAGTGTTGGATGAGATTTTTAGATAGATTTATTACACTTGTGTTATCACATTTGATGGGAATATGATCAACATCTTTTTCCCATAATCCTTGTGTTGTTGTTTCATTTAAAGGACTTGGGTTCAATAATAACCCGCCACCACATATTCCATTTCAGCGGTGAATAAGGCAATCAAAACTTGCTTCTTGATAAACCAAAAAACTATGCACTCACCAATAAATTGGCAAGTTTCAAGAGTGCTCTTTCTATTCAATAAACTGCCAACATAATCTACATTTGAATAACCAAAGAGACTAAAAGATGAATTTCTATGATACCATAAGCCTAGATGCATAGTGCCTTAAAGATATTTTAAAATCCTTTTAACCGCATGCAAGCGTGATTCCTTAGGATAAGATTGAAATCTAGCATATAAGCAAATGCTATACATAATATTGGGTCTAGAAATGGTAAGATAGAGTAGAGATCCAATCATTCCTCTATACTTTTGCTCATCTATTGGCTTACCTAATTCATCTTTGTCTAGCTTCATAGTTGTACTCATTGGTGTCATGGTTGCTTTGCATCCATCCATGCCAAAACTCTTGAGTAGTTCGCTTGTATACTTGGCTTGGTTAATGAAGATTCCTCTTTAGTTTGCTTAATTTGAAGACTAAGAAAGAAATTGAGCTCACCTATCATGCTCATTTCAAATTCCCTAGTTATACACTTAGGAAATTCCTCACAAAAAGATTCATTAGTAGCACCAAATATAATATCATCAATATATAATTGAATAATGAATATATCCTTTTGATGTTTTTTCACAAACAATGTAATGTTAACCTTGTCTTTTTTATTGTGTCAATGGGGAGACTGCTTAGAGAATATGTAACCTCAAAACATTGGTTTCACTCATCTACTTTAAATGATATGTGTTGAATGATAATAAAAACAATGACAAAACCTTAAGAAGTTCTAATGTTTGTTCTTTAGGATTTTTATATCCTATGAATATACTCAACTACTGGTAAAGGGGGAGAATGAATGCAATGGGCTTTAAAAAACTTTTAATGGGCTTTGAAAAACTTTCAATGGGCATTAAAAATTCAATGAGCATTGAGAAATTCATAATGGGCATTGAACAAGTGCTGTAGATGCCAAAAGTGTTATGGACTATCCAATAGGCATTGAACAATTTTTAATAGGCATTGAACAATTTTTAATGGGCATTGAATAATTCCCAATGGCCAATGAAAATTCAATAGGCTTTGAATAAATGCTACAAATGTTAAAAAGTGCTTTAGTTTGAGCTATGCTGGACCTCACAACAGGCATTATCCTTTGGCAACAGGCGTTGAAAAAGTGCTTTAGTTTGTGTTACACCTTCTAGACCTCCCAATGGGGTATACTGAAACAAATAACAAACATTGAGATATTTCTAATAGGCATTGAATCACTTTTACATAAAGCTCACACTTTTTGGAAATCAACAACAAGTATTGATCATACTCCAATGGGGCACTAGGGCTAAAGTCAATGACCATGGAAGAATGAAAAACGGGTGTTGCACAAGTTCTTTGTGCAAACCTTTTGGTGCTACCTTGATTTGGGTAGTGTAAAGATTACTTTGTAACTCTTTGAGAGTAGATTTTCTTAAGCATTAAAAGTATAATTATTGCCTAATTGAGAGGTATTGATATTACTTGGATCTATCATTGCTAGTGGTTAAAAGGTTGGTATTGTACCTTAGAAAAATACTAAGGGTTGGGTTGACTTTCTTGTTCTTAGTTAAAAGAGAGTAGTTGTAAAGGTTGACCTTGAGCCTAAAAAGGGAAGGTTGTCATCGAGCCTAAACAAGGGAAAGTTATTCTTGAGCCTGTAAAAAGAATAAGAAAACCTAAGTGAAAGCTTGGGGAGTGGAGTAGGCACATTATCGAGCCACTGTAAAACTCTGTGTTGATTGTGTTTATTGCTTCTGCTAAGTTTTTGTTTGTGTTTACAACCCAATTCACCACCCTTTTGGGTTGCCTCATCTCCATCCAAACCAACATTTTTCAAAATCATTCTATAAAAGAAATGAACTAAGCCTTTGATACCAATCTCTTAGAGCTTGTTTCAATCCATATAAGTCTTTAATCAATTTGAAAACATGAGACTTGAAGTCCGAAGGTTGTTCAACATAAACTTCCTCCTTATTGAAACCATTTAAAAATGTACTTTTACACCCATTTTAAAAAGCTTAAAATTCATATGATAAGCAACTGTTAAAACAATCCTAATGGCCTCTAATCTTGCTATAGGGGTAAAAGTTTCATTATAATCAATGCCTTCCTCTTGATTGTAACCCTTAACAATAAATCTAGTTTTATTTCTTGTAATGAAAGCTTGCTCATATAACTTATTCTTAAACACCCATTTGAACTTATAATTGGATGTTCTTTAGGCCTAGGAATAAGTTCCCAAACTTTGTTTCTCTCAAATTGGTTGAGTTCCTCTTGCATGGTAATCACCCAACTTTCATCATTAAGAGCCTCTTCAATTGACTTTGATTCGATTTGAGAACAAAAGCAAGATTATTATCTAAAGCATGTAATTGGGCTCTAATGCTTACTCCCTTTGATGTCTCACCAATGATAAGTTCCTTTGGGTGATACTTGGAGTATCTTTAATCCTTGGGGAGTCCTTGAGTCCTTGGGGAGTCCTTGAGTACTTAGAGTACCTCCAACACAAAACCATTTCACCTTTATTTAGGTACCCAAGTAGACTTGGGTCCTTAGGGGCTAGACTTGGAAGAATTCTCCAATTTGAGGAGTGCCTTCCTTAAATAGCAATACACATTAATGTTCCCATATCCCATGCAATAATGGCATTAGAACTTAGACTTGCAAGTATTTTTCATATGCATTACATTAGTGTGAGTAGGAGGCTTTATCACACTTTGATCATGTAAATGGATGCATAGTACCTTATACACATACACACACACACACACACACATATATATATATACATGCACGCACACTTATATACACACATACACATACACATTTATGTGTGTGTGTCTATCTATATATATGTATATGTGTCTACACACACACACACACATATATAACATATATGTATGTATGTATGTATGTATGTATGTATGTATGTATGTATGTATGTATGTATACATACATACATACATACATACATATATGTTATATATGTGTGTGTGTTTGTGCGTGCCCGTGCACACACACACACACACACACACACACACACACACACACACACATATATATATATATATATATATATAATATAAATATAAATATAAATATATCTCCACACACACACACACACACATATATATATATATACATACACACACATACAGAGTAGAGAACGCAAGATTTAGAATTTAAGGGGTGAAAATTCAAAATGGACAATTCAATTATGTAGTATTTGTAGAGTTCAATTAGTTAGTTTGATTTAAATTTGAGTAAATAGATTATGATTTGTGCAAAATTATATAGTATATAATTTTATAAAAATAAGAAATTTTTTTTTTGAGACTACGATAATAGTGGATGGTTGAAATGTCAACATTTGTATAGAGAGAAAGAGTACATAAAAAAATAAAAATAAGTTAAAAAAATAAAATTTTAATAAAAAATAAAGGCAATGAAAAATAAAAAAAGAAGTATATGGAAAAAGAAAATGTATAAAAAACAAAGAATATTGAAAATGTTGAGGAGCTAAGTTATAAAAGATTTTTAATTAAGGTATATATATGTGTGTGCGCGCGCGTGTGTTTATGTAAGAATGACTTAAAATTCAAGGATTGATGAGAATAAAAGAGTTCTAGCTTGCAAAATAGAGCCAATCAGTGAGTTAAACCCCACCAATACTGAAGGGCACAATTGCGAAGATGATTCTGCTCAACTTTCCTCTAGTAAGCGACATACTAACAACCTACAATTTGTATCATCATCTTATAGAAGCTACCTTGGGAGTGGTAGGCATTCTTCTCCCTTTTCCCTTAATTTGTTTCGTTTTCTATCTATCTCACCACAATAGATTTTAGGTGCGACCTTGAAATTTCTTTTTGCCTATGAACATTAGGTGAACTTATGAGATATTTAGGAATAATTTCTAGGACACTTACCTTTTATTTTTATTGAAATTTATTTCATGTCCATTGGTCTGGCTTGTTGCCTCAATTTGTGTTCAATTCAGACTTTACTTTGTGATCTACATAAAAAATGATTAAAATTAATAAATATACTAACTTATGAAAACTTTGGGTACATGCCTGGGATTATAATTAATTTATTCATCTATTTTGCTGACTTGTCAATCGTTCGGTGCTTTCTTTGTGGATGTTGATTATTTTTTTTACGAAACTATTTTTATAATTTCCTCAAAACTTTCAATTAATCCCTAATGACTAGGACTTGTTGTGTCCTTGCCTTTAAATTCAAACCTCTATGATTCTCTCATTTTTTGACTTCAATAATTATGCAGTAAAAAATATATACAAATTCATATTTTCATTATTCATTTGCTTTTTGCTTCTTTTCATTTCTTGTAGGGGATTGTCACCTTTAAGAAGGGAGGGGAGGCTGTAAGTCTTGCTAAAGGGTAGAGTTAGACACTGCATCCTCCAGTTGTGGCTCGTCTAGAGGGCATAGAGGTATGGACATTCCCATGGATGATACCGGATGTAATACCGAAGGTTGACCCGACAATGACGCATGTGCTGTTGGAGCGATGAATGGACACAACTCATACCTTCTATCTTCCCCTGATCGGTGAGGTGACGATCACTCCTAAAGACATCACCTTCTTGATTGGGCCAGGGTATTCAGTTGCCCATGTATTCTAGGGTTCATGAGCCCATGCTTTATAAGGACTACCTACTCAAGGTCTTAGGCTGTATTTCCCTGCTCAAGAGGAGCAGGATTGTGGCGAGGTCTAACATATGAACTAACATGCCCCAGGTCACCAAAGATAGCTCTGATGAGGTAAATGACCAGTACACACTTTGTTTCTTGTTGTAGGCTCTATCAAAGGTCTTATTCTTAAGTGCTTCTGATATGGCTGAGCTTTGTCTAATGCCGGTTCTGAAGGACCTAAGCTTGTTGCACCATTTAACTGGGGATTAGCGACACTAGCGTACTTTTACCAATAACTAGATCGGTGCTCCCTAGGCACAGGATACATATGCGGGGCATGAAAGGTCCTCATTGTAAGCATCTTTTAATTTTTTATATTTGAATTCTATTGGATTGCTTAGAGACTTATAATATCTTGGCTGATAGGCATGAGGCATTGAGTTAGGCTTGCTGGAGGGCCTGGACCTCGAGGATGACATAGACAGTGGCTACCTTTGCTTCTCGTGGTGGAGTGTCGTGTCTTATGCGGAGTCCTCTATTGTTGCCATGCGTGCTTTCCTGAACATGATTACTCTAGACCAGACACTTCTTCTTGCCTGGTTAAAATTATATGAGTTATGATTATTTATCTTTTGTTATCTGGTTTTACACTTATAGTAGATTTCCATCTTTATTGTATTTGCATATCAACTGGAGGGGTCTTATGGAGATGTGGCCTTTAGAGGTGGCAGAGGCGAAGGCTGTCTCTTACAGACGACGCTTGATGTTGGGGCCCTCTATTCGAGAATGGTACCTTGAAGAGTGCATCTTACATTGGTGTGAGAGCTTGGATGAGTGACTTGTCCTACTAGCCTATTTTGGGCGAGGGATCTTGAGAGTGCAGAGCTCATTGTAGCTTTACACTACTTGCTAAGGGAGCAATTATCCCCTACCAGTACTCCTTATAGGTCTTAGATCGTGGGAGCATTCATGGGGAGTCTTCCTCTTTCAAAGTGGCTATTCGAACATTCCCTTAACACATGCTTGACGAGGGGATTGTTTTGTAGCATGGGAGTTCGGGCACAACTGTATAGGTTACTTCGAGGTCTGCTGCTCTTGCTTATGTGTTTAGTGTTGTTATTGTCTAGGGTTGCAAACAGGCGTATATAATGGCTTCGGGAGGCGTGAAACCAATAGTGGTAGGTGACTTGGCTTCGATACTAGATAGTTTGGTGGAGTTTTGCATGACTTCATTGATTGGTCTTCTTCATCTCCTTGTGTTATGATGTAAGCTTCATTATTAATGTGTTTCCATTTTTTTTTCTTTTCATAAATTCCTCATGTTTAGGTTAAGGCCATGGTGAATCTGATTGCTGCCATGAAGAGAGTCATAATGCAACATACGCGCTCTTTGAGTTTAGTAAGAGAAAGTAACACGATTCATGTATGTGTGGTTATGATATGTGTTTTATGTCCTACCCATCTTAACCCTTATGTTTCTTGTAGAAAATGATCCAGTGCCTAAATTGCAAGATTAGAGAGAAGGACCAATGCTTGGCAGAGGTGCTGGCAGAGAATGAGGCCTTAGCTCAAGTAGCTACGGAACATGGGTATGTGGCGATGGATGGTAAGGCTGAGGATTTTGAGACGACCCCCTCTAGAGGCGGAGATAGCTGAGCCCCTGAGACCCCTTCCCCTTAGTTACTAGGATATTTTCTCTTTTCTTCAATTTCAGTATGGCACATTTGGTAGACTTTTTGCATAGTTGTATAGTTTATTGGGTGATTTGATAATCTCTATTTTTGGATGCTTGCTTAGAACCTTCTAGGACAAACTAAGGTGACATTGTCTCCATTTTTTTGATGAACTTTGATATTTTATCCTTTACATACTATTTTGACCTCTAAATATATGTTTCTGAATGTGTATTGTCATTCTTTTCATATACATACTTTTCCAAGGTTCATAGCAATGTCAGCCTAAGCTCAAAGTACAAAGGAAGGGTTATCTAATTCTTCCCAAGAACTATAGGCTATGCAACCTAAGGTGAGATCTATACAACCCAGTTAGAGGAATTTATAGCACTGGCCAAAGGCTTTATAGTCTTGCCAGTCTTTTCTTCCTTTATCAATATCCATTTTACATATGCTCTGGACACCATTATTTTCAACCTTTAAACAATGTTAAGAACATATCAATGGTCTCTTTCACCCTAGATTTGTCAGATCTACCATGGTCAGGTGTTTTAATGGGATCCTACTACCTATATCTTTCACTTCAAAGAATTGGAGATATGCCCTTCATTAGAGGAATTTAATGCCGTTCTTGACTATCACATCACAACTGTAGATTGCATCACACTGCCCCAACTAGATAACCCACATGTTTGAAAAATGGTAGAGCTATTTGACATACAGCATGAAGTGGTAGCCATGTGCACATTGGGCAAGGAGAAGATCCTCATAGCCCCTTTCATCACTCTTTTCCCTTCTAAAGACCATGCTCAGGTGGCTCAGGCTCGTATTACAACAACTATTATGATGGGTGAATACTTATTACGAAGGGATGATTGAGATATTGATCTACAGATCTTGCCTTCGTTCGATATAGTTGAGTTAGGAAGGACCCCTGTGCTAAGAAATTAGGCGAGACCATCACGAGACTTGATAAAGTAGCCCTAAATGTTAGTGATTCTTTTACAGGGAGCCGGATGTTGCTTTAGGTAAGAGTTCCTCTTACAGTAATTTTTCTTATATGTTTTTTTTAAAATTTTTTTTCTCTCATTTCATTTTTTATTTGCCTAACTTTTGCCTAGACCTCGCAGATTTTCAATCTAGTGGGTTACTCACTTTTGCTTAGGCCACCTTTTTAGGTTTTCAACCTAATAAGCATATATTTATTTTTTCTTTTCTTTTTCTTCTTTCTTCCACACTTTATTAGATATGGCCGCAAGAAAGATTGGGACTATTGGTTGCCCTTTCCATAGACGTGAGGCTCTACTACCCGTAGTATCATTCAAACCACTTTTTGTCGAGGATATCTATTACTAAAGCTGAATGAGGTAAGTGGATGCCTTACATTACTGCGACCAACATTTATTGAACCTAACCATGGTAGAATCTATCACATGTTACCTTAAGGACTTATGAGGATTGTGTCATCCTTCCTGCCCTGGCTTTAGGCATATTTTATGACCCAACTCGCATGCATCGCCAGTTTAGTGCTCCTCAGTTTGAGGTGTAGGTCCTTCCTTCATTTGTGAAGGGTCTCTTATCTCAGTGCTTCTTTGATAGGGTTGAGACTGCATGGGTTAGTAGTCACATCTATAACTTCTACATTGGCTGGGATCCATAACCTGACTATGATGTAGACTACATGACATGGTTACATGACTTTTAGATTTACAAACATCTCATTAGCAAATAGTAGACAATGACCTTTTTCAAAAAAGACTGTGTTATATCTACTTTTAGTTCAATAGCGTGTATGACTCATTCATTTTAATTTTGTTAACATATTTTCATTTTATATTATGTTAGGCATGAATCATTTACGTTTTGCATATTTAGATGTTAATTAAATGCATGACTTCCACTTTCAATATTGACACATTAGATCAGTTCGTTGTCATACGCAATGCCTTTGCTTTGCTAATATTTTGCTCATCCATCCATATGTTCTTTATCGTTGCTCAGTTGTTCTTATCAATGGTCCCATAATGGTCAATCGCACTCTCTCGAATTTTACCTTATTTATTTTATTTATTTTTATGCTTTAGCTTTTGCCTGGTTCTCCCTTTCAAGTATTCAACTTAGTGAGCTTTTTTTTCTTTTCTTAATGAATTTTGGTTTAGTAGCTTGGTACATTTGTTCCCATCCATATCTATCAGTTTCACTACACCACCATAATATAATTATTTGACCATATAGGGATCTTTCCAGTTTACCCTAAACTTCTCTCGAGGATCCTGATTTTGTGGTCAGACTGCCTTTATTATCAGACCACTAACCCTTATCATGCTCTATTTAACCTTTTTGTTAAATACACGAGCCATTATGGCTTGATACAACAGGATATGATACATGGCCTTCAATCTTTTCTCATCTAATAGAGCCAATTACTAAAGTCTACTCCTCGTTGATTGGTACTTAGTAATGTGGAACTTAACTAATACCTGTAAGGACTTCATTTCCAACTCAATCTATCTTCATCCCATACACCAAAGAGTACGATGTCATCCTAGTCGATGTCTTTGCCATAGTTTGGTAATCCCATAAAGCGAAAGATAATTTCTCAAATTAGTCTTTACATGTCTCCAATATCTTGGTAAGGATGCTTTTGACATTCTTATTTGCTACTTCCATAACTTCATTAGCTTGTGGTCTGTAAGGTGATGATTTGCTGTGGACCACCCTATACTTTCCTAATATACCCTTGACCTCTTCATAAGTGAATGCCATTATTTATAATAATATGGTGTGACACTCCATAGCGACAGATGTGGTTCTTCTCAATGAATCGTGCCATCTGCTTTGCCCCTAGCTTACAAAGGCTTTAACCTCTACCTACTTTGAGAAGTAATCCACTATCATTATAACATATTTATGCCCCCTATAAAAGCCGACATAATTTCTCTGATCACATTGATACCCCATGCTATAAATGACCAAGGTGAGGTCTTCTTTATCAATATTTTCTCATTTATGTAAGGACCACAAACTCCTGCATGCACCTCCTCCATGACTTTATGAGCCTCTTCCTCAGCCAAGCATTACAAATAGATTCCATCGGGCATCCTTTTGTACATTACACCCTCGTAGACCATGAATTGTGAAGGCAACCTTCAAATCACCTCTTTATCCTTTTTCTTGACCTTGTTGGGTTATTCATTGCTTTTCAAATACCTTTGTATATAAAAAATACTAGGGTAATTCTCCACTGACACTTATACTACTCTTGTATCCCTGTAACATGGCACCCCAAATCAGAGTGTGATAAGTGGTTTCATGGGCATCACCTTCAGCCTGTCCCAAATAAGACTAGAGTGGCCAAGGCATCAACCATTGCATTTTCTTCCCTTGGCATATGATAACATGTAACTTTTTGAAAATTTTGCACCAATTGTTTAACATGTTTTAAATATAGGCCCAAATGTTCTTCTTTTAATTCCCATTCATCTATTACTTATGAAATGATTAGCAACAAGTCCCTAAACACCTCTATTATCCTTACCCTTATTTGCTTCAAGAGTTTAAGACCTTATGCATAGGCTTCATATTCAACCATATTATTAGTCACCTTATAGTTCAACTTTTTAGCTATATGGAGTAGCTCTCCTTCCAATGAGATCAAAATTACTCCTATATTTACCTTTTTTTTTTGGTTTATAGCTCTATCAAAGTATACTCTTTATCCTTGAGGCTTAATTGCTCCTAACCCGTCATCTAGAAACTATGGGAACTCGGATTCCCCTTTTTTGAGACGATGTTATGCCAAGTGCTCTGAAACTACCTATCCTTTGATCACCTTCTTGGCTATGTACTTAATATCAAATTTAATCAACAAGATCAACCACTTTGCCAATCTTTTTATCAGGAAAGCGACATCATACAAGTACTTAACTAGATTAAATTTTGAAATCACTTTCATATAATGCCTTAATTTCTTTGTCGCCCAAACCATGCCAAATAAGTCTTCTCCATTTGGTTGTACTTCACTTTATATGACAACTACTTCTTACTAAGATAGTATACTATGTGTTTGTTCCTTATTCCATCCTCTAGAGCTAACGTTGCACCAACAGAGCTATCTTCTATTGTCAGATACAAAATCAGTGGTATTCTCAACTTTAATGGCTTCAATACTAGAGGATTGATCAAATAATCTTTTATTTTCTCAAAGGCCTCTTAACACTATTCATTCCACTTTCCTGGCTAATCCTTTTTTAACAACTTAAAGATTGGTTCATAAATGGGGAGTGAGTCTTATTATGAACCTGTTAATGTACTGCAAGCGACCTAGGAAACCTCAAATCTCCTTATTTGTTTTAGGTATAGGCATATCTTGAATTGCCTTTATCTTATCCTAATCCATTTTAGTTCCCTTTTCAATAACCACGTGCCCTAACAGCTTTTTAGAGGTGACCTCAAACACATACTTCTTCATATTCAATCTCAAGTTATACACATTGACCCTCTTCAAGAATTTCTGCAAAGTTTCAAAGTGTCCTTCTCTTGTTTCTGACTTCACCTTCATGTCATTTACATACACTTCCACCTCTTTATGGATCAGGTTATGTAATAGGGCTATTACCATTCGTTGGTATATCGTTCCCTTATTCTTTAACCCAAAAACATTACCTTATAGTAGTATGTCACCCATTTCATGATAAAAAGCTATTTTCACCTTATCCATTATAACTATGAGAATATAGTTTTACCTTGAGAATCCATCTAAGAAAGAATACATGACACAAGTTACGGTGCTATCAGCTAGCACATCTATGTGTGGTAGAGGAAAGTCATCCTTTTGGCATGTTTTATTCATATCCCTATAGTTGATGCACGTCCTTATCCTTCCATCCTTTTTCTGTATTGGCACTATATTGGCTAACCATTCAAGGTAGTCTAACACCTCTAAGAACCTAACATTCAATTGTTTTACCACCTCTTCCTTAACAAATTGAGCCCACTCATGCCTCATCCTTTAAAGCTTTTATTTTACCAGTTTCATATATGGGTGGTTTAGAATTTTGTGTTTTGCAATTCGCTTATCGACCCTTGGTAGGTCCTCATATGTCTAAGCAAAATCCTTTAGTATTTTCTAAGCAATTGTTCAAACTTTCTTCGCTCTTCTAGTGTGATATCGCCGACCATGAGCAAGATTTTTGGATTTTCCTATATGCCAAGGTTAAATGTAGTCGTATGCACAAAGGTAATGTTAATATGCTCATGAAATGATGCATGCTATGCACACTACCATAAGGAAATGCATCACACAAATAAGCAAGTTCATCATTCATTACCTTCAACTTAGAAAGAAATACATCATTATCCTTAAAGAGACTAGAAATAAGAACATCAGTAGAATATGGAAAGATAGCTTCTTATGGGAGGGCAGTAAAAACCTTCTCTTTCTACGCTTTCTCCTCATTTTTGTCTTACTAGCTAGCATGCCTATGTTCTCATCTCGCATGATATCTATTTCACTCTCACCCTCTGTCTCATCTTTAATTCCTGTGATAGCTTTGAAAATCCTCTTAAAACTTTGCTTTATCTGGTTATTCAAAAGTTTAATCTTTATAAAATCTGCCTAGAGAGTTCACTTTTAGCCATAGTTGGATCATTCTTTAACACAAGACCTTGCATTTCCTCGCCACCCAATTCCTCAGTGGAGTTCATAATCATGCTTTTAATATCCTCTAACTTTATCCTAGAGTAAATTACTTCAATAAACTTATACAACCCAGTATACTCCCATTTTGAGTCTACGAAGGGTGTATTTTGCTTCATCAATTCAAGCCCATCCTTTACATGATCTTCCCTAGTAGCCCTAAGCTTTTGATTTAACAAATACTGTTCTGCCTGTTCTTTAATTACATTTTTCTTTTCATTTTCCAGCCATGTAGACTAAGGACCATGCGGGACTACAAGTTGATCTGATTCTCATTCCTTCTCTGTCATCAAGATCTGTTTATCCTTCTTTTTTCTCTTCTTCTTGCTATACTCCTTTTCGAGTAGGTCCTTATATTTCTGATATCCCAACTCACTAATGTCTAACTGGATAATGGCCTTCTTGAGTTTGTCTATATCCTCATCTAGTAACTCCTCCTTCTTAGGAGCTTCTTACTCAACTTTTTAAATAGCTTTCCATTCTTTAACAAAGAAATCTGATAGTAATGGGCACAAATCCTTTATTTCTAGCTCTATCTCTTTACCATGATACCCTAGTCCTTTCCTTATAGTATGAGTGGGGATTTCTATAAATTTTGATATGCCAGTAGAATTTTTCCCTAATCCCTGTCCTAGAAGAAAGTTTATATTCCTCATAATCCTTATAACTTTAGGATTAACCATTTATTTGTGTCTCCTGCAACTTGAAACCCTTGAAGATACAAAATGACCATACTCAAAGCTAATACAATCACCCTAACCTCTGCATAGATTGTCATAATCTCTCATTTGTAAGATATCTTAACTTTTGGTGAACAATGGAAGGCACACCACTTAGTGGGTGATACCATGGTCTTCCCAATAAAAGCAAGAAAGTGATTGGGATATTCAAGACTATGAACTCTACCATCATCTCTTATATGCTCATTTTTACCAAGATATTGAACACACCTGAAGCTAATCTTTTATTCTCATCATAAGCCCAAATGATGCTATCAGAAGCTTCCAAATTCTTTTCAGTCAATCCAAATTTATGTAATAATTTTGACGGACAAATATTAATCCTAAACCTATCATCAACCATCACACATAGCATGTGCTTCCCCTTCACCTTGGCTTGAATGAATAGGGATAAGTTGTGATCCCTTCCTTATAGTAGCAAATCCTCTTCTAAGAAAATGATTTTATCCTTATGAGTCACTAATGCAATGACATCCATTGAAGTAGCTTCCTTTGAGACAATCTGACTTGATAAAGCCTTAACCATAACCTTCTTATGTTCCTAAGAGGTAATGAGTAACTCCTACACACTAATCTAATATGTATCTTCTTCAACTATTTCACAATAGGATTGCCATCCTTCTTCTACTTTACAACGAGTTTGTCTGCCCTTATCTCGACCTTAGATGCCTTCGAGGCTTCTCTATTGAGGTAGTACTTCCCACTGTAAGTCATTTGGCTCATACTCGACTTTTTTTCTTCATTAGTTTCTTTTCATAACTGGATCATTCTACTTATTCATGCCTCTTTTGTCTCCTCATCTGAGCTTTCCTATTGATTGATAGTGTAAATAATTGGAACCTCACTCATGACCTCCTCATTAATATTAATAATAATTTCCTCAAAAATCTCAAAATCTATCATAAAAGTCCCTTGGTTTGGAGGAGAAATGTTATGATAGTTTAGGGAAAGGTTTCCTCGGATGTGAGGCCTTCCATAATTTGGTGGGACAATCATCTTATTATCGATGAGATCCTCAATCTCGTGTCTCAGCCTATAATAGTCATCAGTGTTGTGACCTGCTTCTTGATGAAAAATGCAATGACCATTAGCATCATATCCTCTAGTAGGAGGTTAAAAGGTGGTCTTGGTGCCAGAGGCTTTAACACTCACTTTTTCTGCAACCTCTCAAATGCCTTAGACAGAGGCATCTCTAAATCAGTGAACTATCTTGGTGTTCCTGCTGCATTTATATCAGTTGTCTTATTTCCTTTAGACTAAGGTTGAGATGGGGCACTTCTTCTTCCCATGTACTGTCTTCTCGACTCAGATTGCAACTCTTCAACTTGCAAACCTGGGTCTCAAAGGTCCTTAAAGTTTATAACAAACATTTTCTAGATTTTGGCGCTAATGCCAGGTAGAGCCTCTTTAACAATCATCTTGACTTGCTTTCTCTTTGTAGGCTTTATGGTTTCATTTAAAGTCATTTTCTTCCATCTTCTGATGTAGTCATTGAATCTCTTACCGATTTTTTTTGTCTCAAAGACTCTAAGTCTTGCAATGTGACTTATATATTCGAATTACAAGCATAGTGCCTCTCAAAAGCTTATTTCAACTCTCTCCAATCTTCTTTGATAGTTTTTGGTTGATTAAAATACCATGTCTTGTAGACCCTTCCAATAATAACTCAAAAAGCTCTAACATAGTATTTGTCAAAACCCCAAACGCCTTCATAACTAGTATATATGAATGAACATGGTTCTTAGCATTTTGGATCCTTATGAATTTGGGAAGCTTTGGCATATGCAAGTTAGCTGGTAGCTTCTTAAGTTTGTAGACTAGTAATTCCTTAATGTTTGTTCCCCTTTCCAAACCTTTAGCACATAGTGCCTTTTGTATTTTCTCTAACTGCTTAGGAAAGTCACCCAATTAAGTGCTTTCCTTCTCACTCTCTAGAGGTTTGTCCAAAACAACAACCGTACTTCCCACTTCTTTGGCAAGCTTGCTTTCTTGGAATTTTTTCATCCTAAACAAATCATCATCAGTCACCATAGGTTGGGGCACTTCCATTGGTGCTTTCTCTTTATCAAATCTATTAGCAAAGGTTTCTCCCTATTTTAGAATTTCATAGACGCACTCATTTACTTCTCTGATAACCCTCTTTTCCATCTTATAATTGAAGTTGGCCATCATTCTATCCAAGATCTATGGTGGTATGGTTGGCTCTATGATCAGGTCAGCTTTCTAGCTCAAACTTGTAGTCATACTTTTTTTAGAAAGGCGATTCCCCCTTCTCTTCCATAAGGGTTTGGATGGAGCTATGATGGTTGTAAGACAAGGGTCATCAATGTGATGCATGAACAAGTAATTGATGCATGTATGAATGATATGCACAAGATCCTTCCAATCTTATTCCTCCCATATACGAGGTCTAGTGGCTCTTTCCTAGGTAGAGTCTCATTTTTACACCACCATAGGGTAAAAAATGTATGTGGTCGCCTTAGACCGGGAAGAGTTAAGGCCTCAAAGGAACATATATACAAAGGCACTAAAAAGAAAGAACTCTTTACATTACTTAAAGAGATATGAATAAGCAAGGAAAAAAATTCCTTTAAGGAAAGAGGGATGTACACAGAAGATATTTACATAGTGGGGAAGTGGGAGTACACAAGTATTTATGTATGAGGGATAATTACATCAAGAGGGATGGGATTACATTTATGCTTACATTAGGAATTCCTAACTAAGTTTTTCGAGGACTTTTACTCTTCTGTAAAGAAGAAATGTAAACAAGAGGGGTGACCTATCCCAAGGTACTATTGGCTCCTATATGTGTCTAATGGTTGAGAGGGTTGTTATAGTTGATGGCTTTCATAAGCTTGGGAGACAATTATTGTGATCCCCTATTTGATATACTTGAAGGTACTAGGCTCTCGACTGATGGATCCTTCTCACAATATCCTAAGCTTGAATGAAGCTTAGGTTTCAAGTTTAGGGAACCATCGATTTGTCTAAAGGCAACCTAGTGCTAATGGTGAAGTGTAGAGGCTACATGAATCCAAAGGGCTACTCAATAATAAGTTTAACATGTTAAAAATGAACTAGAGATTGAACACAAATTCAATTTTGAGTCCTTAGTAGACTCACTACTGTGAGTGCCTCATTAGTTTCGCTTGAACCAGTGGAATCTTGCTTGTGACTCCATCCTTTTATTGATTACTAGGGATTGAGAGGATAAAGATCTTTACTTTAGTAACAAACCCAAGGTGTGGCACACATTTGAATCAATGAGGGGATCCTTTTGCTCCTTATGTGATTTCAAAGCCTTAAGTCCAAAATGATGGTCATTGGGGGACCAAATGCGAGACAAGACATTGGTACCATCCCTAGGAAATGTGAAGTCACCACCTGACTTTGGTCAGGACAAAAATCTGGGGAAGGCAAAATTTGAATCTAATCTAAGTCAATTAGAAGGCCTATTCAGTCTTTACCCCATTAGAGATTAGGTTCGAAAATTGGGTACTACTTGGGAAAGAAGTTAAAAACACCTAAATCGCCCAAATATCGAGATCCAACCTTTAGGCACCTTTGGTTCACTTTTAATATTTTAACTGAGTTATTAATTAGTTTGATTATCACCCCTAAACATACATCTAGTGCAATCAATCAATCAAAACATTCCATTAACCCATAAGGGAAGGGGATCGTGCATCATGGTATAAGGTTCATCATGCATATCCATACACTCATCCACATCATGCATAATCAAGAGGGAATAAATACATGTGACATGACATAAGGGTTTTAACATGAATTATCATCTATCCATTCAAGCATAGTCATTCATAGTCTTGTAAAGGGATAATCAGTACCAAATTCATGGCCTAATTCAGGTAAGAACACCTATACCTAAAATAAAGCAAGTTAGTTATTAATTAATAAAGGAAAGCAAATAAAGGAGACTAAAGGAAAGGTAAATAAAGGCCATTATAGCCACCTTACCATAACTCCAAAGTCAAGGTACCTAAGTATACATTTAATGTTCATGGTAACACATCTCAACATTATAAATTAGTATAGAAAACATAGATAAAAATGCATGAATCAAGAACAAAATAAAGAGATGAACACACAATGCAAGGTATTTGGATGGTATTGCATAGCCAAAGGCAAGGATTCTCTCAAATGAGATCCTAGCATTGATGAAACCTTCTTCTTATTGCTCACCAAGAGCTAGTCATTCATTAGTACTAAAATTAACAAATGAAAAGTTATAAAGCCAAAACACATATTAATAATCCTTTAAGGTACATAAACTAAAAAATGTAAACAAGCATTGAAAGGCTTTAAAGGTCTTCAGAGTGGCTAGCTCTTCACTTGATCATTATAGAAAGATCGAAACAAAACCTTAAGCATCACACTAAATCACAAATAAAGGAATATGAATCAATGTATGAAAAGAAGTTATAAAACCATTTTAAAAACTATACCAAGGTCCTATTTTGAGATGAATGGGAATCCTAAGATGTTATTCCTCATCCCATTTTATTATGGGAACATTATAACACCTTAAAAAGGTTTTGGAAAAGAGGAAATTTGAATGGATAAAAGAAGATAGAACCTTGCAAAACTATCTACCAATCAAATTGGGTTATACAACCGAATATTAGGGTTGTATAACATATAATCAAAGTTATACAACCCCTATTTTTTGAGTTTTATAAGTAGGGGAAGAAAAAGAAAGGGAAGAAAAAGGAGGAAAATGAGGGGGTTCTAAGATGCCTTTATGTGTTTCTATGCCCTCAAAGGCTCACAAGTTTAATGCTTTCCTTTAAAATGCTTAGGAAATGCTCAAAAGTGAAGAGACTAGGTCTACTTCTACCTTAGAGTGAGTTGGGGTGAGTTAGGACTTAGGGTTTCTATGTTTGAGGGATGTTTGAGAAGTGACTTTAGCAGAGTAACCTTAGGTTTTTCTAAGCCTCCCCCTTTCTTCAAAGGGGTATTTATAGGTGTTGGGTTAGTGCATAAAAGCCTAAAATGGTTCTGGTTGCACCATTGATGCCACCAATCATAGAGAGGGAGATGAACCTCTTTGAATTAGGGTTTGTATGTGGGCTGTACAGCCAAAAAAGGGTTGCACATCTGTTTGTCAGGGTTATATAGCCTTAGGGTTCAATAGGGGGACCAATTTCAAAATATTCTATAAATTAGGGTTTTAGAGTGGACTGTATAGCCTTGGGCATGGTTGTACGACCTTATTTATAGGTTGTACAACCCATTAACCTTAATAGGCGATTTTGAGTTTGGTCTTAGGCTTCTCCAACGTATCCTAAGGCCTTTCATCTCTTTCTTTGGCAATTCTCTTTGCATTTTGAAAAATGGATTTGGTGGTTTTCATCATCGACCTCTACATTTAGAGGTCCAAAATCTGATGCTTACAATGGTACAACCATTAAGAGGGGAACATGTGTTGTGATCATTTTAGTATCACTAGAAGGTGAAATGTTTCTAATGGCTTGGAAACTCGATTTCAGGGTCACCAACAATATGGCAGAATATGAAGCATGCTTGTTTGGGCTAGAAACTCTTATGGCAATGGGAGTTAAAGAAGTCAAAGTTAAAAGGGATTCAATGTTAGTCAACTCTCAAGTCAGAGAGGCATGGGATATAAATGAGGAGAAGTTGAGGCCATATCTAGATTATTTGATTCTTTTGATTATTGTTGTATAAATTATATTAATTTGTATAAATTTAAAAAATGATGATTAAATGCGTTGAGTTGTGGTATTGAGTTGTGATAAATAGTTGTGTTAGAAGTGCATTTTCATACAATTTTTATATAGTATTAGGGTTTCTGGGTAGTGATTTATTTGAAGTGCTTTTTTATTATAGGGACATTATGTATATACCTCATATTAAGGTTTGGTATATTTTAATTATGCCAAAACCCTATTGAAATTTTATTAAAATATTAGAATTAAGCCTTAGACACCCATTTAGTTAAGCACTCACAATAAATGTAAGTAATTTACTAATTTATATTAATTTGTATAAATTTTAAAAAATGATGATTACATGTGTTGAGTTGTTATATTGAGTTGTGATGAATGGTTGTGTTATAAGTGCATTTTTATACAAGTTTTTAAATAATATTGAGGTTATGAATGGACATGTATATCAAGTCTTTTTCTATTACAGGAACGTCATATATTGACCTCATATCGAGGTTTGGTACATTCTAATTATTCCAAAATTCTACCGAAAGTTTGTTAGAATGTTAGGGGTTAAGCCTTAGATACCCTTTTAGTGGATTACTCATAATAAGCATGCGTACTTCACTGAATTATCCTATAGGACAGTTCAAAAATGCATTATTTAAACAAATACCATGATGTGAGTCATATTACTCTAATGCCTATGTGTAAATTTTGGTAGTATGATATTATTTTTCGTATTGTTCTCTATGTACATATTGAAATATATGTAGATTAATGTAATATACAAGTTGTAATATGGTGTGTATCATAATCTTTTGTACATATTTTATATTGTGCACTTAGAGAACTATGAGGACATGCAATCGAAATTTATACAAGTATATTGAGATTTATATGACCATGTTTGGTACAATAGATAGTGAATTTTCGAATGGATTAAACCTCGAAATTATATAAAATTGAATGAAAGGAGGTGTAAGTTGAGAATTGTAAAACATGATAATAGTTGCTTGTGTGTGACTTAATTAAAGGTACAAATAATGAGTTCAGTTCATAAATGAATGTACTATAGGCTAAAGGATGGGCTATTAAATCTCAAATTTTTAGAGGGTACCAAAACTTTTATATTGTTTATATGCGACCATTTTGAGTATATCAATTAAAATAAGATTAGATGTCCATGTAATCAATAGAGGTGTCAAAATCAATGATTTGAGGATGTTGTTTATACATGATTGTTATTGGTGGACTAGTAGTAGACTTTCCTGCAATGGTGGATTATGAATCTCATAGAAAATACATAAAATAGTAATTGATGTTTGTCTAAATTTGCATATTAGTGATGTAGATGAAGCACTAAATACTAAAGCACAACATTTTTATAACATGCTATGTGTTACAGATAAGAAAGTATGGCCTAGATATTATATTTATTCATAATCGTTGATTGTTGCTCGATTGTTAAACATTAAAATAGAATATCATATATTTCAAAGGTGTTATGATGACATATGCTAACCTCTGAATAATGTTATGACAAAGGACTTCTATAGTATGAAGAAATTAGTGCAATAAATAGGGTTACTAGTAGAAAATATTCATTATTGTAAGAATGGTTGCATGATTTATTAGGGAGAAGATAATGAGTTGAGTAGTTATAAGCAATGTGCATTCTTACAATATACAATATCTAATGGAGGATTCTCTAAGCAAAAAGTGACTATTTTATACAAGAAAATATAACACTTTTTGCTCACTCCTTGATTGCAAAGGTTGTATGCATCTAAAAGCCACAACTAAAAACATGAGATGACATATTGAGCATGTTATAGAAGATGATGCGCAATGAGATATTGCCCATAAATGGGGCTTGGATGACGATGAAAAGGCTAGTCAAAATTTCAATCAAAATTCAATTTTAGGTGATTCCGGATAAATAGTAGCTCATATGACAACATCGTAAGTTCTTACTAACTCCTAGAAAGATGACCTAGAGATGGCTTCAGTTATTTTCCCAATAGTCACTAGCAGTGAACTTCAACCACCATAGATAGCAGTTTTGGCGCGAGTCCAATGAGGTTTGGGAGGTGAATCGAGACAAAACATGCTTCTCTTTGTCCTGGTCACATTGGTGTAATTTTCATGAATTATGGATGTTTGGTAAGATTTTATGAACTTTTATCTATTTTTCAATAAAGATTATTTAAGTCTAAAATTATGGAATTAATGTTATTAGAGGCTTAATGGCATGAGAATGGTCTAGATAGATGTGTAATAATATGAATTAATTAGTGGATGGAAGAATAAAGGTTTAATGGTGATTTTAGTTAAATTATGAGAATTAAGAGAGTTTATTTCAATTAGAAATTAGTTGGAATTAATATAATTGTTAAGGATTATGAAATTGTAAAAGTATTTTATGAAGTTAATAAAATAATTATGAGGATAATTAAATTAATTTGAGATTTAATTGTGTGAAAGTTCATTAAATTAGAGGATTTAATTAAATTTGATGAGATTATTAGTATTAATGATGATTATGGATGTTATTTAAGGATATTGTGATGAAAATAGTTAACCCTTGTGCACTAAGAAGGGGGATTGAATTGATGGCAAATTTGAACTTAAAAAAAAACACACACACAAATAAAAGACTAAAGAAAGAGTATGAGAAGAATAAACATAAGAGTTTTATAGTGGTTCGAATATTAACCAACCCTACATCCACTCCCTAATCTACCAATTGGGTATTTCACTAAATCATTAGTGTTTTATATACTCATACTTAACTTAGCATTTAGGCTCACACCAAACCCTACAAGTGTTTTCCCAAGGCTCACACTCAAATTTTATACAAGTGTTTTATCAAGGCTAACACTCAAACCTATACAAGAGTTTCTTAAGGCTCACTCTAAAACCTAAACAAAATGGTGTTTAATGCTTAAACCAAACAACAATAACTCAAATATAAGAAATTTAATGCTTAAGGGTTGAGAAATAAATTTGCAAGAGTTTGGCTACAATGAAATCTATTCTCTTACATTTATATCCATTTAGTGGAGTATTTATAGGTTACGCTCACTAAAAAAATGTTAGAGACAAAACTATATCCAAATCTCCAAGGCATGCTAGGCAAATATGTATTTAATGCTTATCAAGCCACAGTCGCGATCATTGCATGTGGATCATGGTCACTATCTACCTTTTGCTCTAGAATTTGCCTAGTCATGGATGAGATCCTTATATGTGTCTAACAGCTAGTGACACATGCAGTTCCATGTTGGTCCTTTAGAAAACTAGTTGTTAGGTCCCTCACTTAGTTTTGAGTGTCACAGTCGTTGTCTAATGATAGTGATCCATATTTGAATAGCGTTGGTTATCTAGCCATTACTTTTGGCCATGATTGGCTCTATGGAATTTGGACTATTGGGCTTCTAGCATTCGCTATGATAATGTTGTGATTGTGACATATAAATTTGCAACCATCCTATGACACGTGGCTTGTGGTAAATGCATCTCTGAAATCTTTCCAAACTTAATTAAAGGTAGCAATCACTATTAAGGGTGTGATGCTCACCATAATTGCTTTTGTCAACTTCCTGTCTAAGGCTTCACTTGGTACTAGTCGAGATTGCAGTAGAAGCGATTGTAATTTACAAGAAATTTTTGATTTTATGCTCTATTCAACTTCTAATAATATTCTAACTTAATATCTACAAGAATCAACACTTAAGATTGACATTAGAACCTTTCAATATATATTATGAAGATCAAAAGAGAGTCTTAACTTAAGTTTGATTAATATAGCTAACATTTTGGAATCAAGTGATGAATATTGGAGAGTTAGTTAGGATTAAATGGAATTATTGGACTTGATTATAAATGTTAAATGAATTAATGAAAGTAAGTTTATTTAATAGAATCATGAAAGTTAACATTGAAATTTTGAGATTTGATTGGGGATTATGTATAAGATAATGAATTGATAATTTTAGATGTATTTTTTTTGAATTTAATGAAGTTGTGGATCATTAAAGTGTATAATATATTGAATGATTGGAGGCCCCAGATAGACATTGTGTGTTGTGGTTTCTAGGATGGGCATTATATGTTATGATTTCTTGGAGGAATTAGACTAATTTTATGAGGGAATAATTCAATTTATAGGGAAGATTCAACTCAATTTTCGATAGGATTAATTAATTGAAATAGAAGGATAAATGAATAGAATTATTAAGAATGAGATTAGAATTAGATAAGAATGATAAGGAGTTAGATAGAAGTGACATATAAATTTTGTTTATTTATACATTATTATAGGATTAATGGATGGAGAATTTGCTTGGGAATGAAATTAGTCATCGAGTTGATTTTAATCCTGCATTCCAAGTGAGTGGATAAACTTAAAAACATGCATTTTTTTAATTAGTATTATTTTGCTAGAAATTGAATTTAGATTTATAAATCATTTTGAAGAACAATTTTATGAAATGATTGTTTTGATATTAAATTTTGATGAGTGAATAAGTATATTTTGGTTTGATTTTATTTACATGATTATCTTTTACATTTGCTTATGAAGTGATTCTTGTTATTTTAAACTTTAGAGATTGGATATATTTACAATATTATTTTTATGTATGATTTCAAAATTTATTTTTTTAGAATAAATGGAAGCATGGTATTTTGATATAGATTTGGACATTTTGGATTTACTAACTAGAAGTATGTTTTATTATTATGTGAATTAGAATGTCATTGAATTTTATTATGCAATATGAGTAATATTACTGTTAGATTAAAAAAAAAAAAGGTATGCACTCAGTTATATTGTTTATATGATCACGCCTTGAATGTCAGGTGATACAAAATTATGTTTGAATTAGCATTCTGTATAGACATACTGTTGGAGCATATACTAGGTGTTCGCCAATTAGAGAGATTATGTTTGCGCTCGTATGACTAGGATTCACACTCTAGGTTGCAAGTAGGCATCTTCGTGCCTATTGTTTGCTAGAATCGATAGATTGCATAGTTGAGTGCATAGATGATTTTGTCAGTATTCTTTATTGATTTTACAATTTATTTATGGTTTTAATTATTTTGGTTGAATACAAAAAAATTGGAAGTATTAGAAAATAATATAGATTTATAAACTATCAATTGTTCAATGAGATCATTGTTTTATATATAAATATGATTACTTCTAGATTTGAAAGTATACTAATAGATATATTATTTCAAAGAAATTTTGAAAATGACTTTTGTGATTTATACAATCTATTAATATTTTTAGTTTTAGCTAATTATTTGAATAAATATTTGATTTATATATTTAGCAATAATATTCATTATAGTTTATCATCTCACTGAATTCTATACTCATTATTTCACTCACCAATTTATGTAGAAAAATTAAGAGTCAAGAGCAGTTAGAGTTTTGTATTGCTAGACTTCACGATCTAGGCCAAAAGAAGATTAATGGAATAAAAAGTCTTAAGTTTTGAGTGTTACAAATATAATATATTTTGATTCTTAACAATTATTATTTTGTGATTATCTGACAAATCAACAATTAAGGTTTCATAAGTATTTTGTTATATATAGAATATAAATATTTTATTATAGATAATTATTAACAATGGCAGACATAAGCTTTTACTTTAAGGGAGTGAAAATCAATAATAAACTAGTTATAAACTTGCAAGTTATGTACGTAGATTATTATAATAATAACTTAAAATAAATTTAGTATTTATTTTCTTTATTAATTAAATAATTTATTATTATTTTATTAAAGTTATTATCAAATAAATAAAATAATAAAATAAATTTCTTAAAATTTATAAATATGTAGGATGATAATTGTAGTAAATGTTTATACTTCAATCTTATGTCAATAATTTTACGAGATATGAATTTATAATATATATATGAATGTGATTACTTTTTCACATTCAAATTTATAAAATATATTATTTCACATTCATATATATGTAATTACTTTTACTAAATTTATAATTTAGTTTAAAAGTAATTACAAAAAATAATATATATGAATGTGAAAATCAACTAAATTTAAAGTTTAAAATGTTGAATCATATTTAATTTGGTTCGGTGGTACTGCAATGTTTTACTATTTTATTATAATAAAATAATATAAGAAAATTGTGGAACATAATGAATAACTCAAAACTTTTCTAACTGAATTAATCTTTCCTAACTCAGAATCCAAATTTTGAAAAACTCTAAATGTAATATTTTTCCAATCCAAAAATTGATTTTCCTTCCATTATTATCATTAAAGACTATTCAATTTGAAAAAAATAATAATTTTTATTCTATCAACCACTATCTAATTTGATTGGAAAATTTTGACATTTGAACATGATAATTTGAATAATGATTTGCGCTCATCCAAAACATTGATTTGTTTTGACATTCAAATTTATAATTTTGTGTTTTAAAATCTACATTGATAATGATCAGCATATGAAATTGTAATTTTGACTTTTATCCATTCATTAATAAAAATTAAAAAATGAAAATTCTTTTTATTATTTTATATTAAATTTAAATTCAATTGGATATCTAAAAAAAAGGTTGAAATTAAGTCTTTCTTTTAAAATTTTAATAACTATACATGCCATGCCAAAACAGTATCATATCCACTTGATTAATAAATTTGACCTATATGCTCTAATAGAGTTAAATCTTAAATGATCACAAAATATATTACACATCTTGAAGTATAAAATCTTCAAATTATAAGAATATTAAAACAAATTCAAATTATAAGGTATTTTTTATATACTTTCTATACTACATTTTAGGTGGATTATATGATGATGTTTTCTCAACTTTTTTAATTAGTTAGAAGCATTGCATTACTAGTTACTGCTTGCTGTCAGTTACTATTTACACAAGCATCATGGATTTAACAAACAGGGTAATTTGCATCAATAGTCACTAAATTATAGTCTGAATTTTATAATGATCATATAACTATTTTTCATTACCAAAGTCACTAGACTAACATAAGTATTTCATATTTCTTTTTTTTTTAAAAAATTTTCAACATATAAAATTAACCTCCTTAAATGTTTTTTAAAAGTGCATATTAGTCCAAATTAATTTAACCCCCTAATTCTATTATTTAAAGGCTATTTAAGCCAAAAAATGAAAAATTCATATTTTACATATATAAATTTATTAAAGAATATAAAAATAATTAAAAAAGCAAACATAATTTCATATTTTGATCCTTAATAATAATTTATATCTTCTTTAATTAATTATTTTTAATTCTCATTGTTATCTCTAAATCTTCTTTATTTAATTTTTTCAGGTTTAATTTTCATGTCACACTTTATATTTAGTTCAAAATTTTACATTAATAAATATATAGTAATACTATTTTAAAAATTAATAGATCTAAAGTTAAAATTTTTAAGAAAATTATTCTAGAATGATTTAACAATTTCAAAAACAAATTATTAAATCTTAACCATTGTTTTTAAAACGGGACTGCAGCTCAAACTAGTCGATTGACTGATTTTTGATTCGAACGGTTTGATTGGTTCAACTGGTATGATTTAATAAGGTATTTTTAATTTTATAAAAAACTATATAATACTTAGAATTGTTTAAAAATTTAGAAAAAACAATATAATATAATATAATAATGAAAATAATAAAAAATATTTTTAAAATTTAAATTTTAAGTAAAATAGCATATTTTTTAAAATTTTAAATTTTTACAAAGCGACATAGTTTTATATTGAATCAGTTTGATATGGTTTTGGGTGTCAGATTTTTAGACTGAATCAAACCGAACCACTGGTTAATTCTCAATTTTATTAATATGACCGATTGGTCTCAACTTAAAAAATATAAAAGGCTAAATCTTAATACGAGAAAAATTATTTAAAAAAATTCAAAATATGTATTACTAATATTTATGATAATATATATCTATTTGAAGAAATATTTTATTTTTAATTTATTTCTATATTTTGTGCATAAATTTATTGATATAAAATAAGAAAATTTATTTTTATTATTTAAATAATCTTTAAATTCTAATATAAGGTTAAATCAACTAAAAATATTAATTTGGACTGATATATAACTTTTCAAAAAAGTTTAAGCGACCAATTAAACTTTTATCTGTTAAAAAATCATTATGAAATATTTATAATAGTTTGTTGATTTTCATAATGAAAACATTAGTTTATAGAATTCAGATTATAATTTTATGACAATAGGTGGAGTTTACCCTAACAAACTAGTACTAGTTTCTATCCATTTCCATTCACACCAGACTCCTTTTAACTCTGCTTAATTAATGGCATTTCAGCATTGAGGTAGTATTCGAAAGAAAAGCGAATAAGATGGCTGAAAGTGAAGGGAATGCGTTTCCGAAAGTAATCTTCTAGTGAAATAGGGAGTTACTTTATTTATCCCTGTTTTTTTTTATTGTTATAATAAATAGAATTGCAGAACATCCATAGCCCAAGGAAATCTTTTCTGATGTGAAAGATCAGATTAAACTGCAACCACAGAGCATACTAAGAGGAACCTTTGGCTTTGATACTAATTGTTGTGGAATAAGAGTAATATTCCACCCACCAAATTCACCTAATAAATTTATAGGTGAATAGAGAGTGAAAGATTGTATTAGAAAACCACACTATAGTTGATTCCCAGGAAAGATTGGAGGGGTCACAAGCAGTCCCACTTAAAACCCAATCTCCTTAGACAAAATCACCCTAATAGTAATTTAACAGTACAATATTTCACTACAACTATACCCAACAAAATAGCTATTGAAAAATAAAGACAAAATAAGAACACCAGAATTTAACGAGGTTCAACCAATTATGCCTATGTCCTCGGACACTACCAAAATTATATTTCACTAAGAAAAGGACTATAAAGTGAAATATTATAAAAGAGGAAAATATTGAAAATTGCCTAAGAGATGAGTAGACAATGTGCATATGTTTTATGAGCAAAGAACTGGATTAAAATCACCCCTACCCCAAGTTCTAAATAACGTAGAAAATTGAGAGAATATATTTCCCACAGGAACAACACAATTGAATTTAGGGATTCACGATGCACCCATTAACATTTTCTTTACCATAATTAGTTCAAGAGAAAATTTTCTATTGTATGTAATTGTGGTGCAATGCACCATCTAGCTCCCACATACATATCATGCTGCTGCTTGGGCATTTTTAGGTAGAGGTGTATTAGCAAACTCAAAGGTAAGCTAGAAATTGTAACATCTACTTTCGGCTACTTCATTGATGGGGACAACATTAGATATCTTTTTAAACTCTTTTGTTAGTTTGATTCATAATGCCTCGATATTGTCAACCAAATTTTTAATCTTAGTCATCCCTAAAGAAATTCAAGAACAAGATCACAAACCACAATTCAGAATAAACATAAACATGGAATGCCAAAATATAAGAAAGAAAAAAGGCGACTCACCAGGGATGGGAACCACATCATTGCCTTGATTGAGAACCCATGCAAGGGCAAGCTGAGCAGGAGTGCATCCATATTTTTTTGCCAAGTTTTCTATTTGAGTATATTACACTATTCTTTTCTAAATTTTCTTCTATAAACCTTGGATGTTTTCTTTAAAATAGAACAAAGTAGGTTCTTTGTTATGGAGAGTATTCAACAAGAAACATGTATTACCAGGCTAAACATTCGTGCTTAAAGTTCAATTTTTAGGACTATTAAAGAATTAACAATTTTAAGTACCAAATTGTTCTCTATAGGCAGACTTTCAACAACTAATCTACCCTCTAAAAAACCCCTCCTAAGGGGGCTGTATGAAACTATTGCTATTCCAAGTTCCTTGCATGTTTTTACACAGTCAAATGCTTTCATATATGTAGTAAAATTTGGCTAGATTTTTAATATAAAAATTGAAATGAATTGTTTCTTGGATAGGAAACATTTACAATCCCATAATAAATCAATTTTTGCTTGGAAATCAGACAGTTAAATACCTGCAAACTAGAATGATTTCTTCTTCAATATCACAACTCCAAAGTGACCATTCCATTTACACTATAGTGATGGGATGAATTGCATGTGCCCTCTTTATTG
This sequence comes from Omphalea diandra, assembly GCA_949677035.1. NCBI lineage: Eukaryota > Viridiplantae > Streptophyta > Magnoliopsida > Malpighiales > Euphorbiaceae > Omphalea > Omphalea diandra. The sequence goes on along the minus strand of CATIWR010266455.1, from coordinate 3,308 downwards.
TGTTAGGACACGCATCTAATAGTCCGATGTACTTAGTTTTTCCTTCTTCCACTAACTTCTTAAGCTCTCCCATTTGCCAAACCAAGGCTCGATTTGATTAGAAATTAGCGACCCTAGACACTTATATAACTCCCTTCAATAATGAAGGCACTTGCCATCAATTTGAAGTGTTTCTAACAAAAAGGTGTGCATATAGTTTCCTCTATTGTTACTAAAGTGTCAATGTGATGTTGAAAGTAGAGATCAATGTATTCTACTCCAAGGTGATTAAGGCTAGCCTCACAACATGCCTGAACATATTCAAGATTGCCATTAATTGACGAGTTTTTGAATTAAAGTTCTTATAAGCATACTGACGATTCCCTTAATCACCAAGCAGATAAATGACTTGAATAAGAATGAACCCACTTAAGCTTAGAGAACTGTGTCCTCTATAGTCATTCTGATGCTTAAGTTAGAAAATTAGAGCTTGAGAGTTTAGAGAATGAGAGCTTAGGGTTTTTCAATGCTGGAGAATGCTTAGTGAAAAGTGTACCTTGGAAGGGTAAGGGGAGTGACTGCTTATACTCTTGTGCCTTTTAGATTCTTCTCAAGTAGTGCTAAAAATAGTATCCATTATCCTTGTTTACATATTTTCACAATATTAGGAAAAATGTATAATTTTTAATTATCCTTCAGTATCTGAATGTTATACATGTCCTTATCTTTTAGTGAACTTCCCGAATGACAAGCTCTTTTTGTTCATTCTTTCATCATTTAGTCTGATAGAGTTAATCCCACGGTTGTTCAATTTTCTAGGTTCATTCTCCTTTGGACATGTGTCTTTACATTTTGGGGATAGGTGTTCATTTATGAGGTGTTCAATCATGTGAATGTTATCAATAGTCCTCCCCAAATGACTGTGTTTCTAAAATTCATGTAAGGGCTCTTTATTTTGAAATGGTACTTTTTAGTAATCTTTAGCTTGTAAAACATGTGTCATGGTTTTCCCCTCAACTTTCGTGTTGCCTCGAGTTTGTGATAATTATTACTATTTAAAATTGAAAATTTTCAGTTATGACTATTTATTTTTTGCATTTAATAAGTAATCAACCTTTAATGTTCCCTTTCCAATATATATATACAAGATACGAAAACTTCGGCTGGTTCCTTATGCTTTTCTATTACAATTTTGTTACTGCTATGTTTTCTCTTGGGCATTCACAATCCTTGCTATTTAAGGTAGTTGTTTATTTATCTTCAATATTCCTTACTCTTTCTTCTTCTCCTCTGGGTATAAAATCGCTAACTCATATTCATTATCTTTAATGATTGACCAAGTTATTGCAAAATTGATGGCGTATTCTTTTGTTATTAAAACTATGGATTTGCAGTACATTTGTGAGACACACTAGATTTTATAGGCACATAGGATGACTGTGTGTTCTCCATAATACTGACTCCCTAACCCTTTGTGCTTTAAAGTGATCGTTGTTATCAAAAGTAATTGGAGATAGGACTGAGGTTTCCTATTTATCTCTTCATTATCTATTACCTTGCTTTTTATGGAGTTCCCTAACCCAATTGCATCCAAACGCTATCCGGATCCTATGTAGTCATATAGAGATCTGTAGGGAGGGAAAGGTTTAGCCTTAAATACCTCCCATATTCAATAACTGTATAGTTTAACTCTTCACTCCAATAAGGTGCTCTTTTCGCTGACGTTGAAGGTGAACAACAAGATGGTTTATAGCCTTTCTTCATCTGTGAAAGATTGGCTGAGTAAGTTCTTTCTATTTGTGCATCCTACGACCTTCACTAGTTTGCCTAGGAATTTTATTGATAAAGCCCTTGCATTATTAATTTTTATGGATAAAAAAGAGCTTGGAATACTTCGGGATATAGTGGCTGAGTGTTCAGACACTCAACCTTCCTGTAAGAAATATGTTAGACGATTCATTTAAAACTAGGGTATGGCTTTAGAAAATCCTTCCAAGAGGTTAGAGGTAAGGGATTGGTTAAAAGAGAATGATGGGAAACCCAAGGAAATTAAAGATGTTGAGTTCCAACTTATCCCTAAAAGGAAGAAGAAGAATGGGAGTATGTATTTTGAGTTTGTTGTTTATACATTACTAATATCTAATACATTTGTTTGTGCAGGTGAGATGAAGTTCTTTGATAATGTTTATGTCAACTTGGATGCTACCAAAGGCATTTTAAAGGATCTCCCCCTAAAAGTTGCTAAAATAGAAATTATGAGCGGTGAATAGGTTATTCAGGTGACCAAACCCACGGTTCTCTTAATGCCTTCAACGCTGGAGGTCTCAGTTCTTGCTCCTGCTATAATGGTTTCTATTCCTCTTATAAAGATCATCTCAAAGGTTAGCGGTAAAGGGAAAGAGGCAATGAAAAGCTATAAGAGGAAGAGGGATCTCCCTCAAATGGAGGAATCTACAAGGATAAGGAAAAGGGACAGGAATAAATAGAGTCCCTTTAAACCTTAGGAGAACATTGCCCAGATTCCAAAGCATGGCTAGAGACAAACTTAAATGGCACTATCCATAACGTAGCTATCTATGATAAGTTTGTAGACTTTGTCAACCTCTAGCTTAATTAGCAGAACTGGTCAAAACTCCCTTCAGAGGATCTAAAGTGCATAGGCGTGATGCATATGTTGAAAGGTCTGTAGGCACTTAATAAAAGTTAAAGGAGAAGACTTAAAGCTGATTAGGCAACTGTTGTAAGTTATCTTTATTGTCTTTTATTTTTCTTTTTTTAAATGCTTATAGTTTCTAATGAACATATTTACTTTCAAATAGACTACTAATGTTAAAATAAAATAGGCCAAACTCAAAGCCTCTAAGAAACTCAAGGCTGCTCAGGCAAAAATAAACGAGATGGCTATTGTAACGACCGTATTCATATTTGCTCTGATACCAATAAATGTAATGACCAATTGTGTTTACAAATCATGTCGCTCTGATACTAGTTTTTTTTTCTACCATAATATGTAATGCTACAATCGGTACCTATCAGAGCACTCAACATCCGGGATTTGCCTATCTGCCCCGCGATGTCATACACGCTGGGATTTGCACGTCTGCTCCGTGTATGTTTGAGCCGTCTTTGATACCAAAACTGTAACATCTAAATTCATTTGTCAAACCAATAACTGTGATATCCATTGTTCTCATTTGTAAATCAGCTTTGATACCACAAATTGTAATGTCACAACGAGACTACAGCTAGTACTATCAGAGCACTCAACATCCAGGATTTGCCCGTCGGCCCCGCGATGTCATATACACCAGGATTTGCACGTCTGCCCC
>CATIWR010266448.1:0-25323 GCA_949677035.1 Omphalea diandra | reverse complement strand
TATATAAATATAATATGCTTCTTTTACATGTCTAGTTTATAAGCGTATAATATTTAAATAGAAAATATATGCAATGCACTTATGCATAATATTATTTACCTTAAAATAAAGGTAGAATCTATTATTGTTGAGTATTTATGGAGAAACATTAATTCCAGTAGATTGTGGAGGAACTCCCCTTCCGTAAAGATCATTGCTTTTAATAGATTGTGAAAATGATAACTTGTTGTCTCATTAGATTGATAGAAATCAGAAAAAACTTGATTTTTTTATCATAAAATATGCAAGAATTTTGGCAACTTGCTTCTTGACAAACATATAAACGTAATCTTTCAGTTCACCGATTGCTGTAAATTTTATCACACTCTTAAAAGAATGTGGTCCCATACATATTATAAAACAATAAGCTTATTTCATGTTCATTAAGTTGGTTCAACAATTTTTTTCATATGTCATTTCTTTCAATTTATCTGCCTCACTTATACAAACTTCTCCATATGTAATGTAGTCATCCATATCAAATATAAGTCATGGATAATATAACACATAAGAGAAATCATTGCCATGCAGGGATGGCGATACTTTCATGACATCGTAGTGGGAAGATATTGAATTTCAATATTTCTTGTATAATCTATTAGCATGGATTCATATGCTTCATCTTCATGACCACCCATATGTGTTTCATCTTTAATATTCCTATCCATCTTTAAAACCATAATGAAAAGAAAAATATAAACGCAAAAGTCGATCATAATTAATACTTATAGTGTGTTTCTACGTACGTTATCAAATTATAGACATGTTTTAACTAAATTAAATGATGCAAAATATATTAACAATTTATAGGAATAAATAAGGAGAATGAAAAACTAAAATGGAGGATTCATAGATCATAAAATAAGCAAGATCATACATGCACACACACATATATATATAAGCAGCATCAAAACTATAGAATAACTAACAGTTACAACCAAAAAAAAAAAAGTAGCAGAAGAAGCACAAAATCAACAACACCAATAGAGAATCAGAATAGAAAAAGTAAAGTAGCATAACTAGGATAAGAGGACTATAAACGATATAAATGAACTATAGCAGTAGACCATGAAAACCCGGATTGTAAAAAATCCACAATCAAACCTTAATCTTTTTTGTTTTTTATTTTTATATTCTTTGTTCAGTTCTCAACAAAACCCAAAACTTAGAAAACATATGATGAAAATCTAATTTTCTAAAATTTCACTTTATCTAGTCATGTAAAAAAATCCAACGAAATGAAGTTAGCTTTTATTGTCTTATGCAAAAATCTAATGAAATGCAGAATAAACAATGGAATTGGTTCTCTATATAACTCAAATAAATGAAAATTCAATCATTTTTTATTATTCAAATATAAAAAGAAAACCTAAAAAGAATTGAGTTTGTTATAATCATTTTGAAGTTCTGCCCAATGAATACTCAACAAGCATGAGATTTTAATAGGTATTAATTTACATAACTTGAAATTTATACAAATATTTAAAAAGATTTAGTTGATTTTATACTTAGGTAGAGATGAGCATCAAGTGAGTGTTTAAATCTACAAAAGTAAAAGGGATAAACATCAAGTGAGTATTTAGATGTGTAAAAGCAAAAGCAAAAAGTGAGAGAAAGTGAATACAAATTAAATAAAAAGATAAGAACCCATATGGGTATATTTATACTAAAAAAGATTGACATGAATCGCACTCTTTCCACAATAATAGTAAGGAATTGGCTTAGAAATTAGTAGTAGCTATTACATGTTCAAATAGAATTTTCTATGAATATGGCATCCAACTACAGCCGTGTTGATCCTCTTAGGGTATAAAAGTCTCAAAAGTTTGGCTAAAATAGAGAGAAGGTTAAAATATAAATGTGGCAAGCTCAAATTAAAATGCAAATATGACAAGCTCCTAATACTTTGAGAAGTTTAAATTTCGTCTTTTGAATTTTAAGGTTGAAAGATTAAATTTAGGTTTACTATATCCATCACATTCATTTAATAGCAACTATAATAAAAATAAATATTTAATACCATAAACCCTTATGATACACAAAAAGATATTGGAAAAAAAAAACATTACTATTAACACTTTAATGTAAATAATGTGGTTCATGCAATAACACTTATTTATTACTACTACAACCAATTAAACATCAAAATAAATGTAAATAATTGCAAATCACAATGGCAACAAGTCAACTCTATTACCATTACAACATCAACATAAAGACATAATTCAATTTTTCTTCAAAAATCATTTTTATTTCCATTTACTTTAACTTCTAATCTTATTTGTGTGTAAATATATATAATAAAATATTATATATATAATATGAATAAATATTATATGTTAAGAAATTAAATACATTATACTGACTAAAAATGATTTATGCATAACTAAATTAATTTAAATAAGATTAATAAAAATAAACTATAATTCTATAAAATAAGAATATAATAAATATTAAAATATATATAATACATAAATATAAATTATATCCATTATATTGATTAAAAATTTCTTATGCAAACTAAAGCAATTGATTTAAATAAAATTAATAAAAATAATTCTATAATTCCATAAAATAAGATTTTATTACTACCATTAATTAAAAAAAAATATCAACAAACTTAATGCCTTCTTAATAATAAATTAAAATAACTACTTTAAATTCATTGTCAGGGGCGGACCCAAGTGGGTAAGAGTGGGCTATTGCCCGAAATCTTAAAAAATCTTTTAGATCCTTTTTTAGTTTGTTCTTATATATACATATTATAGCCCCAAAATTTTTTTAAAAAAATTATTTTGCTCCTTAGACTTTTAATTTATTCTTATATAAACATATTTTTACCTCAATTAACAATAATTTATAAATTAACTTCTTAAAATTTAAAAATTCTTGATTTTATACACATGATTTTTTTATTTTTATATACTTCTCTTTTTTCTTTGTTTTTGTTTTTATTTCCTTTATTTTTATTGTTTTTATTCTATTTAATTTTTTCTTCATTTATTTTATTTGTCTATGCACTTTTTATCTCTATGTGATTATTGTTACTTCTACTATATATTACTATTATTGATGCCATTTTTTTCAAGTGAGTTTTTCTTTGTTCTCATTTTTTATTAAATTATACATTATATAATATTTGTATGAATCATACTTCGTTTACTCAAATTGCAATCAAATTATTTAATTAAACACTAAAGATATCATATAATTGAATCACCCATTTCAAATTTTTGCCCTAAATTTTAAGTCGTGGGTTTGCCATTGTCCATTATATTAAATAATACTAAAATATGAATTCATACATCACTATAAAAAAACAATTTAGATTCGAGTAAAAAAAAAAAGAAAAACACAATTTCTATAATAAATCACTGTACTTAGTCTTACATAACCCAATATCAATACTATTAAATTAGTACTGCCAAACAAATCTCAATAAAAGCAAACTAAAAACAAATTATGTAAAAAAAAAAAAAAAAACAACTTCATGATACGTTATAAAAATTCAAATCCCCACTCTAACGTATTATTCTTTGCTTTTTCAAGCAATCACTTTCCCATACTTATACTCAAATAACAAATCAAAGATTACCAATTAAAATTAATTAAAAAGTTATTATAAAAAATATAGTGATGCTTGTCACACGAGCACAACGGGACACTCTCAATCTGTCAAAAGAACAGGATAAAAACTGCACCAGTTGAGCGCTCACTACAAATATTAACACTATATTTGGATGAGATGTTTATAATAAAATAGAATGAATTGAATTGGTTTAGAAAAAAATTTTATGTTTGGATTGATGGGAATGAAATTAAATGAAAGGGTTTGCATGAATTTGGAAAATTTTAACAATAAAATTACATATTTGCCCTTAATTTAATACTATTTTATCTTCTTCTCCAAACTCACAATATAAAAATTATAAAAAATTAATTATTCACATTTTTTGTGAATAAAAATAAAATATAATTTTTAAATAATAATAATAAATTTTTATTTTAATATTAAATATTTGATAAATAAAAAATAAAAGAAAATTATATTTATATGTATAAGGGTATTTTTGTTAATTTTTAAGTTAACATTTCATTTCATTTCAGTGCAAACAAACAAAATTACTTTCAAATCATTTTATTCCATTTCTACCATCCCAAATATAAATATAATTTAACAATCTCTTTTTAAACCAAACCAATCAATTACATTCCATTAATAACTCTTTCAATTCATTACAGACAACCCGTCCAAATAGGGTGTAAAAGATATCTATTGCGGCTGTTCTCTTCTGTTGGGGAAAAACCCTATCTTCCTCCTCCTACTCTGCTATTCTCTCTCTTCAGATCGATCAGCCTCTCTCTCTCTCTCTCTCTTCTTGATTGTCTATTTTCTTTTATATTTATCAAATTAAATATCCTTTTTAAATTATAAAAAATGTCTAGCGCCTTGGACATGTCCCTCGACGATATCATCAAAAACAATAAGAAGACTGGATCCGGTAATCCGCGGGGCCGTGGCCGTGCTTCCGGACCTGGACCTGCTCGCCGATTCTCCAACCGCGCCTCTAATCGACCGTCGCCGTACATCGCAGCTAAGGTATATATCTTGTGCTCGGAAAGCAGTTAGGGTTTCGATTTGTTGAAATGATTTGATCTTACCGTTTCTGATTTTGTGATTTAGGCGCCTGAGACTACATGGCAGCACGACATGTTCACGGATCCAGGTGTGGGGTTTACGGGTCAAGCGGGTCGGGCATCTGCTATAGAGACTGGAACCAAGCTTTACATTTCTAATCTTGAGTACGGAGTTTCGAACGAGGACATTAAGGTACTTTTTATTCGGCTCCACTAATTTGATGATTCATCATCGTAAGCTTATATTTCGGTTTATACTTATTTAAATTTCGTGTTTTAAATTGGATATTGATATACTAATTTGTTGCGGTTTATAGATCTTGAAGTGTTGTTAGTGGGATGTAAGTGTTTGCATTAATAATCTCTAGAAAGGATTTGCTGTTGTGGTTTTCATTATGTAACATTTGTTAGTTTATGCTCTGTTGTTAATTGTTGGACGTTATTTGAAGGTTCATCATGAAAGAAGTTTCATTTGGTCGTGACAAATGTCTAGAATTCTGTATTCTGCCTTTCTTTGGGGCTACATATGAAGTTTTGGGTTTATATATATATGTGTATAAAGGGTTTCTCAATGTGGTTTTTTTATCTTTTATTTCACTTCTAGTAGTTTATGTTGTTTGAATAGTGTGATCTCATACTTTGCTGGTGGCTATCTGATTCAATAGAAAAGCATTTTTGTGGTTGTTGATATTCAATGTGTTTTATAATTTAAATTTACCTTTTACTAATGATATAGTTAAAACTATGTGTAGGAGTTGTTTTCTGAGGTTGGCGATTTGAAGCGCTACTCAATCCATTATGATAGGAGCGGGAGATCGAAGGTATCTAATTTGGGTTTGGCATAACCTATATCCTTCTGATGAATACTTTGTGTCTGGCTGTAGTTTAGAATACCTCTTTTTCTTAGGGTACGGCAGAAGTTGTCTACTCTCGACGAACAGATGCCTTGGCTGCTGTCAAAAGATATAACAATGTTCAGCTTGATGGGAAACCAATGAAGATAGAGATTGTGGGAACAAATATTGCCACTCCGGCTGTACCTCCGGCTGCTAATGGCCCTTTTGGAAATTCAAATGGAGTTCCTAGAGGGTATGCCATTTAAGTTTCGTTGTTTCATAAAGTGTTTGTTTATTGTGTTATTATTTTCACTTGCCTGTTATAATTTTTGTTCTTGGTTATTACTTAATTCTCGTGAAACAAGTTTCTTGAGGTGGGATTGTATCAGATCTATTACCTAGGACAGTGTCAACTGAATCATTACGATAGTTCTAGAGATGCAAGTCTTATAGTTCTAATTTCACTCCTCCGAATGATGTCCTTAGAAGTCTCATTGAGAACTAGGGTTTTGTTTATAGTGGAATAACCTTAAAAGGCTATTTGCCTGACTGGTATGATTGACAAGATGTGGTGCTTTGATATGTTGACAGATAATTTCTGACTTGAAGTAATTTATGACTATTGATTCTATTCCTCATGTTTATGTAATTATATCTCTTATTTGTAGTTAGTTTCCTTAGAATTTGATCAGATTCTATTTCTTTTTTTTATTTGAAGCTTTTTTTCTAATTTTCGGTCTAATTGCTGGTGGTTTCTTCATCGTTCTAGATTTGGTATTTGGTATGTTTGTCTGCTGATCAATACAGTTACCTATTCATTTTTGTATGCCTTTCCATTTGTCTTGTGCATGGGATTTGAAGTCCTGTAGTGCTGTGTGCATCTTTCTATAGGTTGGGGTTTATCATTTTTTTGTATCATGATAATGATGTTTAGGCATTCATCTATTGGGTGGTGAAAACAATTTTTCAACAAATTTCTATTACTCTGATTTGCTTGGGGTCCATTTACCTACCCTAAGTAAACAGTTTAGAATTGATGAAGTTCAGCTGTTGTGTGGTGAAAGTACCTTTATCTACAAAATTCTGTAACTAATTTGTTGGGGATCCATTTACCTACTCAGAAAACAGTTTGGAATTGTGTGTGATGTGATAGGTATGGCGCCTTGGTTCAGCATGCAAACTTTTTTGTACAATTGGATATTTATAGGCTTGCATGTGGATACAGAGTAATTGTTTGATTAGGTTTGGGTTTTGTCAATGGTTTTCTTATCATGTTTTTCGCAATTGTTTTCCTTCTTTCTTGTAGGGGACAAGGTAGAGGTGGTCCATTGGGACGGCCACACGGTGGTGGTGGTGGTGGTCGAGGACTTGGAAGAGGTCGTGGACGTGGAAGGGGGCGTGGTGAAAAGGTGTCTGCTGAAGATCTTGATGCTGATCTGGAGAAGTATCATTCAGAAGCCATGCAGACAAATTGAAGGCATTCCTTTTTGTTTTGTTGATTGGTCTTATAGCTTTCTTCTATGGCTTTTTATGTGCTTGATGATGCAACAACCCTGAATGTGTTCTGTAACTTTTTCAAGTTCTACCTTTAGGATTTTGGAAATATTCAGAGAGAAACTGTCACAAACTTTGTTATGGAGTTTGGGCTTTTATTATCAATTGTTCCTTGACTTCGGTGTTAAATATGTGGGTTAATAGACAGCTGTCAGTATGTAATTGCACTCATGCGTTTGGTTTAGTTAGCTTCTCAAGGCATAGTTCAAGTCCCTTCTGTTTTACTCTGCAAGTTGGAGTATGAAGTGTGCAACTATTTCTCTCATGTATTCTTGCACAAAAAAAAAAAATGCTGACCGCGAGGAGTGGAGGATTCTCCTGATCAGAAATTGCTCAGACTTCCTGTTTCTTACGGTTACATCATACTTGGAAAAAAAAAAAAAAAGGAAGTTCCTCAGGTAGATTACTTTATAAATTTGTCTTACAACCAGGCTTATATCTTTTTTGTTGTTGATTTTGATGTTTGGCTTGTTAGTTTTGTAAGTTACATCCATTTTTATATTCTGTCCAGGGAAATATTAGTTCCCCCGTACATTTCATATGGCTTCTGATGTAGAGTGTCATAGTGTTGGATCTCTGTGCTTCAGTCTACCTGATAATGTTGATACACAATTGAGGAGGAAAACTGGAACATGGTTTCAAGTAGGACCTGGCTATAGATGTTTGCCAATCTAGATGGATTTTAATAACTTTCCTCTGAAGTCCATTGATCTGTGGAAGTTGTTATATCTACCTTGCTTGAGGGTTTAATAGCTTCTCTATGACACTCTCTGTTATTGGTTTGTGCTGTTGATATTTGTTCTTGAGCAGAACTGTAAATGTGTGTTGCTCAGGAAAAGTTGTCCAAATCCTTTATTACAGAATTGGTGCTTGATTCTGGTGTTCCTGCTCCACTGTTGAAAAGGGTTGAAGTTATTTCAAATCATTTCTGCCTTCTAGCAAATGACACGAGCAAGGCACTGGCTCATTCCATTGATTTGGCCATAAAAAAGTGACTGGTTGTAGGCACAACAGTTGCTTTTAATGGAATGGAGCATAATGTCTTATGTAATGTTTTTTTTTTTTTTTTTTGAGTTTATGTAGCTATTAACTTTGGATGCAATTTTTTAAGTCTCAACAGTAAAGTAGGATGATGATGGGCGGATTGGAATACTATTTTCATGTCGACACTTTTGCTGGTTATGCACCCTTTGCTCTCATTTTATGATTTTTATTTGAGGCACTGCATGGTTGATTTTATCTTTAGGCAAAAATGCGGTGGCTGTAGCTGTTATTCTTTGGCCTAATTAACAAATGCACTAAAATTTAATTATGAAATTGCAATTATATTTAAATCTATTTTATCCAACTTTTTATATGTTAACTGCCCATTATCGGACAAAATTATAAATAAAAAATTATTTTTTATTGTAAATAAAAAATTGTTTTTTTTAAAGTGAAGGTGTGGAAAGCGATATATAAAATTTTAACATAAATTAAGTTATTGAATTTTTTTTAATAAGTTATTCAATATTGACTTATTAGAACATTTATCTGAGTTTGTTAACTAAAATAATATATTTATGTTGATATATTATCATAAAAATGATTTGAAATGAGTATCTAATATAAATTTTTTTATAAACTGTTATTTAAAATGATATTTTATTTCATATTTATACAAATTTATTATAAGATAAGTGTATATTATAAAAATTTGGATTTATAAAATTAAAATTAGTACATATTATTAAATAGAAATATAATTATAGAACAAAATTAATATTATAATTAGCTAAAATTTTCAATTAGTTTAGTTCATCAATAGGCCATGAGTTCAATTGAAAATTTAAGTTCGAACATAAATTTAGTTTAGCAAATCAATTTGAACATAAATTTAAATTTGAGTTTGAAACACAATAACTAAATTAAGTTTGAATATTATAATATTTGGTAACTCGATTTGAATATAGCCTTAGTAATGGATTAAAAGAATGAAATGATATATTTAATTATAATAGTCGGTAACTCAATTTGAATATAGTCTTAGAGATAGATTAAAAGAATGAAATAATATATTTAATAATATTTTTTAAAAGATAATTTTCTATTAATTTAAATAATGAGTGCAATTACCATTTATTATCATTATTTTATCTTTATTTTTTCTCTCTTTTTTCTTTTTCTTTCTTTTATTTTAGTTTTTGTAACATTATTTGAAGACCATTTCTTGCCATTTTGTTATTTTTTCTTCATAAAGTCTAGATTTACTCTTTTTTTAGTTGACTCTGTTTTTTTATCCTCAGATCTTGAGGCCTTGATTTATTTTTATTATTTTTTAAAATAATTTTCAGATGTACTCTTTTTTAAGTAGATTTTAATCTTCCCTGATTTTTTTTTTTGTTTGATTGATCTTAAGATTAGTATGTGATATTTTCATATATGTCATATGTGGGAGGTCTGGATTTATTATTGTTTGTCTATATTTTTTTTTATTTGGTTGATAGTACAATAAGTTATGTTGATGTTTTGGAATATATTTGAAATTTGAATGATTCAAATCGAATTCATAAAAAGATTAGAGAATTGAATAGTGATAATTTATCACCAAATATACTGTACTTCTCGTCAATTTCTCATGTTAAATGCTCTTTAAACTTAATCTATTATTTCAAATTCATTTATTTGATTTGATTTAGAATTTATTATAAATATTTATAACTCTATAATATTTTACGTATTTATTTTGTACTATTTTTTAGTTAATAAAATATCTTATTTTTATTTCTAAAAAAAAATGAGTGCTATTTTAATTTTTAAAGGTTTTGGATTGGAATATATTGGTTTCTTTCGTTCTAATAATCATCTAAGGCTGGAACAAAATTGGAAACTCACTAATTCTTGGTCATCTAAATCTCTTTTTGACAATATCCTTTTCTAAAGAAGAATAAAATTAACCAGAGAACTCGAAAACAAAGACTTTGGTACAATAACAACTTTGAATATCAATTTTCTTAAGGAAAATTTATTGTACCCTATTCTTTGCTTCTCTTTCTTTCAATTTGGAGTTGACTTAGACATGTACCCTATCTCGCGAAAAAGTCTTTGCTATATTGAATTTATACACAGTTAAATATACAGTTTATACTTAGTTAAAATAAAATAACATTTAAATATAGATACTTAATGGTTAAATAGTAATTTTACGTTGATATATACACTCAATTAATATATAACTTGCATTTATAAAATAATATTTAAATATCTTATGATAATTTTATCTGATAAAGTAACTATGGACAGTTTTGTACTTTTATTTTTTCTAATTGGCTTTAGCGTGCAACATTCTTTGTTACATCTCGTATTAGCAAATAATTTTTCCAAACTATGTAAACTCTCTTCCCAAGTCTACAATTTTGAAGCCCAAGCACCTTTGGGTTCCAAACTCATAGGTCCCCTCCCTTTCCTTGCCAATCTTGACGAATTAATAAAACTATATGTTAAGGGTAAATTTCAATCATTCCCCCTTCAACTTATTATTGATACATTTAATTATCCCTAAATATTAAAAAGTCACTTAAAAATCCTTCAATAGATCAAACATTACTTGAAATAAGACATAGCCTTAATGATAACTTTTTTCTAACAAAAAAACATGTGGTTGGCCTTTTCTCACTCCCATTTTAATTGATTTCTTCTCTTTCTCCCTTTCTTGCTTGCTTTTCATCCACATCTAATATCTTCTATTATAATTTCTTCACCAACTCCTTCTGTCATTGCCACGTCCAACTTTGTCATCACTCACCATAGCTGGAAAAGCTGAATGAAGGAGAAGTAGAATGCATCACTATTGTAGTTAAATTTGCTACACGGACCCAATAAAATAAGTTAGCTAAATTGTGGAACCCATCAAAAATAATTGAATATTCACGATCTCTCATGATAATTCTACATTTTAGAGGTCATAATGAGAAATTTTCTCACGATTTACAAACATGTTGAATTCACTTCCCTCTCTTGCCCCTTTTTTTGTTGCTATGCTTTGTTACATATTATAAAAAGGAGTAGATATGAAAATATTTTGCAATTTATGGATTCCTTGGACAATTTATGGTATTTGTGCTATTTGAAAGATGGGTTTTTATTATGCTTTGTTAGATCAAAATGGATTAAGTCAATTATATTCTATACATGGGTATATGGTTTGGCTTGCCAAGTGTTTGATGAAATTCTTTCAATTCCTTTTTTGATTATCCTTTTCTTAATTTTTTGATAACGTCTAGCATCTTGTTGATGGGAGGAAGGTGTGATGGAAAATGGTACTTGTTATTGAGTGTAGTGGAAAAAGCAGTGGGTAAGGCATTAGGAGAATGAGAAGGTGATTTGAGTTCTCTGGAGTAACGACGACACAATATCTCTTATGACTTCTTTTAAGGACTCGTAAGGTTTCACTCTTTTGCCATAAGCTCCAACAAGAACCTTGCTCTTTGATTGTTGTCAAGTAATCTAATCCAAAATGGACGTCTAGTAACTTTTGATGCCAAAAATGTGAACTACAATAGGCACTATACTTGTATCTTTGTCTCCCATCCAAGTACGCAAAACCTTTTCCTATTTGGCAACAATTTAACAGGGGTTTTACCAATATCTTTAGCAGTTTTCAGAATCCAATTCTTGCAGCTGGATAATAAGGCAATAGGGGTATCAAGTACCATTTATGTGTTCACTTGTCATCCACGATAACGTTAAGGGAAGTTTGGCCGGAAAAGAATCAATTTACATGTTTTATTCAAGATTTCTAAAAAAGCAAGAATTTTTTAATGTACAACAGTATGATAACCTGTTTACAGGAATAGCACCAACCTCATTGGTCTCCAATCCCAATTTGCAATAACCTTATTTATCACTCAACAAATTACAAGGACTTGTCCCTATTATACTGGTGTTGGGAAATTTTTGAAAATTTTCACATGTGCAATGAAAGCAAAATAAATAAACAAAAGACATTACGAGAATTTTTGTGGTTTGATTTCTTAATAAACCTACATCTACGATCTACAATGGATAATTCACTATAATTTTTATAGCAACACACTACAATTTTTGGACGAACAAATTGTAAACCCTTTCATCAAATATTTAGAACCCCCGACTAGCTCTAAATAAACTTACAAAGAAATAACCTTATGCTCTCTCTCTAACTCTCAGAAGCTTGGGGTTTTGCTCTTACACACTTCATGGTCTCGCCATACATTCTAAACCATCCAAAAAGGCCAATATATAGTCATCCTTAGACTTGCCTAGCAAGTTGCTAGGCAAGTTGCAAACTTTTTTTTTTTTTTTTATGATTATAGGGCCTCCATGTGGAGGCACTTGCACAACAATTCTCTCCCTCTTGAAAACATGGAGGGCTCAACTGTAGCTGCAACCTCTTCATAGCTTCCTCTAGTGAGTATAGTCTTTTCATGCTCTCTCTCAAATAGAAGTCTTTTATAATATGAGGTTTAACAATCTTTTTAAAACTAGTTTACAAGGCTCCCTCTTCTTCACTGATGTAACATTCTGCTTCAAAATCACACATATCTTAACCTTGTCAGAAAACTGGACTAGTTTTGCAGTTTTCTCTTTTTTCTTGACTTTACTGTAATTAGAATTGCTCTCACCAAAGCAACCATCAACTTCATCTTCTTCTTGCTATAGGTGAAATTCATTTTCAAACTCATCATTGGTTTGAACCGCATTTGAGGAATCATCATCAATCTTTACCCTACCCTTCATCTTCTTTTGCACCTGCTTAAGACTCTTTAAGTTTTCTTTCAGCTTTGGGCAACAATTTTGTATGAGTGACTAGTCTCTTCATATTAATAACATTCCACATTACTATAATCTTTGACTGAGAAGTTGATCTTGCTTTTTGATCACCTCTCATTTTATTTTGATTGCTTCCTTTGTCACTACTTTCAACTAGTGTTAGACTCTCACTCCTTGTTAAAGTGTTCTCACCCCTCATCATTCTTTCATTTTCTCTTAGCACCGTTGTCACTTCAATCAATTTTTGTGTAGTTTTTTCAGCACATATGGTTTGCACTGACTTATAAGATTTAGGCAAAGAAGCAAGCAGGAGCAATACTTGTTGTTCATCTTCAACTTTTTCACCAGCATTTACCAACTAACACACTAGCTAATTATATTTATTGATGTGGTCATGAAGCTTCCCTCCTTCTTCCATCTTAAGTGAATACATCTCCATTTTCATGAATAGTCGGTTAGTCAACAACTTTGACACATATATCTCCTCCAATTTGTCCCTCAATGCCTTTGGTGATGTCTTTTTGATAACTTCAAATTTGACCTATGGAGCAAGTGATAATCGGATAGTGTTCACCGCCTTCCTCTGCATAATTCTCCATTCGCTCTTAATCATACTCTTTGGCTTTTATTCCTCCAAATCTAAATCAAGACCTTGTTGCATCAAAACATCCTAAAAAGTACTTTGTCATGGAGTAAAATTGTCTTTTCTATTAAATAAAAGGATTGCAAACTTCAGTGCATTTTTCATGGTGTCTACAAAAGTCTCTACTAATAAAACACCATCTTCAAAATTTCCACTGCAAGTCCCGGTGAGTAGTACTAGATACTATTCACATCACAATTTTTTCTCGTCTAAAAAATTTCTCTCTACCTCAGAACAATAATTTGGCTCTAATACCACTTGTTAAAGAATTTTCAAAAATTTTCACACACGCAGCGAAAATAAAATAAATAAATAAAAAATAATACAAGAATTTTACGTGGTTTGGTTTATCAATAAACCTATATTCACAATCTACAAGAGATAATTCACTATAACTTTTATAGTAACACATTATAATTTTTGGATGGAAAAATTATAAACATTCTCACCGAATATCTATAACTTCCAACTAACTCTAAATAAACATACAAAATATTGTTTGCTGTCTAACTCTCACAAGCTTGAGATTTTACTCTCACACACTTCATGATGGTCTTATCGTACATTCTAAGCCATCTAAAAAGGCCAATATATAGTCATCCTTGGACTTGCCAAGCAAGTTAGCCGTACTTGCTAGGCATGTTGCAAACTTTTTTTTTTTTTTTTTTTATGACTGTGGGCCCTTCATGTGGAGGGACTTCCACAGGTGGAAATAATTTTTGTGTGGAAGTTGCGCACGTTGGTTGTGATAGACTGACAACAATGCTGAAGGTTTACAAGTGGTTTCAAGTTATCCGCTGAAATTTTCTGATTCTTGCCAAAGGAATGATGCTCGCTTGGTGATTCATTACTTGCAATGAACATAATAGAATTATCGCAGTGAATTTGGAAAGCAATATTTCACAGGGACAATATCCTCTTCTTGATGGATTAAAGAACTCCTATCTGAATGATAATAGTTTAATCGCGGCTTCTATTCCTGAAAGCTTAGCAAAATTGACTCAGCTTCAAGGTTTTGATGTCTCTGATAACAATCTCGCTGGAAAAATCCCAGTTTTACACCTTCAGCGAAGTTGATAGTCCGCCAACCAATCCCCCTGCTTCAGAGTGAAGATACATCTACAACAAGAAATGCTGGTAAAAAGGCATCACCAACCTTCATTTCCAGTATTGTTATTAGAATTTGCCATTTTATTGTTCTTGCACTGTTTGCGATAGCCAAATTCATGGTCAAGAGAAGACTGGGAAAGTATGGGAAAGTGAAAGGTCATGAGAAGTGGAATGTGATGGTTCATGATAAGACATGCCATAACACAAATGAGATAGATCATCTTCCTGGTGTTGGTAACCATTTTGTTGTTGAAGGATAAATGGTCATTCCAATTAAACTTCTTTGACTAGTGACCAACAAGGTCAATAAAGGGAAATTAAGTGATGGAACTAAGAATGCAGTGAAGAGGATGAAATCTACAGAAATGGTTATAAAGGGAATGAATGGATTTCAAGCAGCGGTAGATGTGCTTGCTAAAATGAGGAAGACATCTGGTTTCCCTTCAGCGGTATTGCATAGATGAGTACATGCCATGGGATTCCAGCACAATATTCGTTCGAGTGGCCTGATCACGGATACCTTCCTTTCTCTTGGAAGCAGAGCGCTACAATTGCACTTAGCATGGCTTAACAGAGTTTCAGTCATGGAGATCTGAAGACTTCTGGGGGATGACATGAGGTAGGAGGTTTTGTTTGGGTTAGAAATGTGCCTGTTCAGAAGTTTTCCTTAGAAAATAGAGTTAAGAGTATTTGGCTATCTCACAGCTGAGTATGCTGGTTAGTATGGACTATTCGTACTTGGTTTTTGGAGTTTAATTCATTCATGGTTATTCAACCTATTACTAATTTCAATTCATATCAGCAAAATCATTCAACTTTGGTTTTACCCACACAAATTGGAATTTAATGGTCAAATTGATACAGTTACTGGAAGAGTGACAACGAAAGTGGATGTATACTCATTTCTATTTGAATTATTCAAAAATAACATATTTAATTTGATTTAATTTAGTTTGTTTTTCTATTAGCAAAAGCAGAAATAAACCAAATGAAAATAAATTTTATGGTTGGCTATGGGACAAAAACTAGTGTTCATGATACGTTTTTAAGAATCCACCATCCACATATACGTTTTTTAGGCTGTTCAGGCATTATGAATATACAACGTGTAGACTTTGATAGAAGCCTTGGCAATTTCTGTACCAAAACTTCTTGTCCTCCTGATACGTTATATAAATAGACTTCGATAGACACAGCACAAAGCATATCCAACATGCAATAGATTTCTTGTTTTGGCTCTCTTTGCAAACTGCACATCATAAAGATTTCAAACTTGAATTATCAGACGTTTATCTTTATAAACTGCACTAATTCTACGTTCTTATATTGTCAAAAACAATCAGACATTATAACTCTTTCAGTTAACAGAATTATTCTGAAAGATTAACTAAATAAGATGCATATCCAATAGGAGATCAGGATTCGTAACAAATAATAGACCAGTGAGCAAAAATCACACCTGCTTGATGCTGTTCAGCCTGATGTGGGCATTTCTATCCTACTTCCATCAGATGGAGGAATCAGATTGTTCACTTGAAATGCAGAGCACTTCATAAACAAGTTACTAGAATCTACGGAACAGACAAAATGTTAGACATACTGGAATTGGGTATTGTTACAGTAGACAGAATGCATAATCTAAGTTTAAATTCACTAAAGCTCAAACATGAGTAAGTATAAATCTCTTCAATGTTATCTCTAATGAACATTCCAATAAACATTACTATGATCACCACCCACGATGTGCTACTTCAGTTATGAGAAGATTGCACATTCAAAACAAATACTTGAAACCAGGAAGAGGATGGTTGGGCAGAATACCAAGAGAAAGAACAAATGAAGAATATCAGCATAAATTACTGTCTACCAGAGCAGGGAACTAAGAAAATTCAGTCACAAACAAGGATCAATTACACAGTATAAACTAAAGCACTTCAATTACAAGAAAACAAAAACTAAAATTTGAAACAAACCAAACACAAGTCCCCAGTATATGTTACCTAAACCCGAAACTAAATTCAAGAACTAGTAAACTTGGTCACAGCCTTAGTTCCCTCAGACACAGCATGTTTAGCCAACTCCCCAGGCAACACCAATCTAACAGCAGTCTGAATCTCCCTCGAAGTAATCGTCGGCTTCTTATTATACCTAGCTAGCCTCGACGCTTCTTGAGCAAGCTTCTCAAAAATATCATTAATAAACGAGTTCATGATACCCATAGCCTTGCTGGAGATCCCGACGTCAGGGTGGACCTGCTTCAGCACCTTGAATATGTAGATCTTGTACGTTTCTGTAGCCTTCTTCAGCCGTTTCTTCTTCTTATCCCCAGCCGGCACACCGCCTTCCTTCGGGAGCTTCTTTCCTGCTTTTGGCTTCTTCTCCGCTGGCGCTTTCTCGGCTAATTTTTTCTCCTCAACCGGTTTCTTCTCCGCTGGCTTCTTCTCTGCCTTTGGCGCCATTGAACTCAGAATTGATGGGTTTGTTTTTTTTGTTCTTTTGCGAAATGGAGAGAGATAGAGAGAGAGAGATGAGGATGAAAAGGTCATGAGTAGTGATGCGTGATTTGATTGGTCGCTGGGGAGAGGCAGGGATTGATGACGTGGAGTACATGGAGCGTTGATTTGGAATTCAGATCGACGGCTTGGAGAGATGAGTGAGGGATGGGTGGCATCTGAGGTGGGTGTGGACGTGGTTGAAGCTTATTGGCATCTTTTTGTGGTTTGGATTGGTGACGAGGATTTTTGTTTTTCTTTCAACTTTTGGGCATGGGCTTTGGATAAAATTCTTGCACGGTGGGAATAAAGTATCATGGAATTTTCTTTTTTAAAAAATATGCCTTCCAAATTATGTGATGTGGACATGGTATAAATTAAAATATTTTCTTTTTTTAAAAGTACTTATATCTCTAAAGTGCTGATTTTTTAGTATTTTTGAAATAGGTGGAGTTGATAATTAGATTTAAATTTATCTTAAATGTTATATTTAGTTCAATTTTAATTTAAAATTTATTTTATTTGTAAATAAATTTGCATGTTTGATGTACTATAAAATAAAAATAAAATTTATTTAATTTAATTATTACTAATTTTAAAGATTTAATGAAATAAAATATTAAATAGATTTTCATTTATATCAAACACAAAAAGTGAATTTATAAATAAATTTCATAAAAATTATAAAATTTATTTATAATATATCTATGTTTTTTTTTTTTTTTAAGAACCATGTACACTACATTAGTCGATTTACAATGTGTTCGATATTGTTGTTACCAATAGCTAAATCTGAGATAAAAATTATAAAAAAGTTTTTATATAATTAATTACAAATTTTTTAAAATAACTTTTTGAATAAAAATAAATTTAATATTTTAAATTTTTTTATCAATATCTATTAAATTAATAATTTAACTAAACTACTTTTATGAGTATCAAAAAATGTTTTGAAATGTTGATCCACTGGGCTGCGTAGCTATGTCCATCACCATCCTGTTTTGCTGGTCTCTCCATGCCTCTCTGCTTGTTTTGGTGGGAAGAAATCTAATTCACCGACAAAAATATTGAGTATGGTCATTCAAGGGATTGTCACGGAACCAACAAATGGAATTGTAAACACATATTAGGAGACGAAAGCACTTGCCTCGATAAGAGAATCCTAATAAGCTAGATAACACGAAAACAGAAATACAGAAATAGAAAACGTGAAAACAGACATAAGAAAACAGTTTTTTTTTTTTTTAAATATAGAAAGCAAAACGCGAAGAAAATGTATAATATTCAAAATATAAGGATGCATTTATAAATATTTTTTAAATATAATAAATATTGAAACAACTAATTACGAGATTATATAAAGAAATGATATTAAAGATAATTATTTAAATTAATATTACTCAAAAAATGATATGATAATTATCAATCAAATATTTAAAAATAAATATTAATTACCTATAAGTTTTGTAACAAAAATTAATAGTAAAAACGAAAAGCAGTTTCAAAGTGAAAAAGTATTTTTTTAATTTTTTTAAAATTGAACAAACATGTCTAAAACGTTTTAAATAATTTTCAGCGAATTTCCTAAAAAAACATTTTTAAAATGCAAAAACATCACCCTTTGGGAGTTTCCATGCATCATGGCATATAAGTGTCGCCACAGCCTCTAGATCCATGGTCTTAATAAGAGCTTTAACAGTTTGAAAATGTTCTTAATCATTTATGATGACCATTGCCAACAACCATTTTTGAGGTTGTATAAGACGTAAAGCTTCTCACTTCATTATCCACAATGATATCTTTCCCATGATTTAACCAGTGTGCCGCCAGCCTCCAACAATAGGTTCAACATATCCCACTATTGATATACATAGACTCATCATATGACTTGCCCAACATGCAACAACTAGAGATTACTTCAGCATTTCTAAGTGATTTGATAAAAATTTGTCAATTTTAAATATTAGGCAATATGTTAGAAATCACTAAGCAATTTAGACACATCATACAGCATATCCAACCTGCAATTGACAATTCTTACTTTAGTTATGCAAACTGAATCTCATAAAGATTTCAAACAATGTTTGCGCTAGACACTCTTCCTTATCGCACTAAGAAGGCATAAACAAACAAAAGGGATGTAAGCAAAAATCACCTGTTTGATGCTATTCAGCATCTGGACACTTCCATAATGTATTGTTACAATAGGCAAAATACAGTATAGACATGCCTGGTGATTGGAGTTTATATTCACTAGCCCAGACATGTCTAAGCATATATCTCTTCAATGTCCTTCCTAATGAACATTCCAAACAAAATTACTATGCTCATCATTCACAATAGACATGCCTACTTGCACTCAAACAAAGCATTTGAAACCAGGAAGGGGATGGCAGAGTAAAACAAGAAGGGCGATAACAGAAGAAGAATATCAACACAAAATAAACTTTAACATAGTAAGGAAATAAGAAGATCGAGCCAAACATACTCCGCTTGAACGAAAAAACTTCAAATTAATCACAAAACAACAAACAAAATCGGAAATTGGTATTAATTATGAAAACTGCCAATGAAAATCAAACGGAGTTACTTATATAAGCCTTTCAAACTGAACAACCATTTAATACCTGTATGCATAAAATGGCATATATGCAAGTTCTGGAAGACCGTTTGCTTCATAATCTGAGGCCTCCTAAAACCATTGCAAAAGTAAGAATTGTCCATAATTTGAAAGTAAATTAAAAGAATTGCCCATAAATTAAAAATATATATACATACCGTTCAACAGGGAAAAAAATGATAACAATGGAACTAATTGCTAAACCAAAGTATCAAATACATCTTGAAAAAAAAAAAAAATCAAATGGAGACTACAGTTGTCCACATTTAAGGCTTCATACAAATCAGTTCCAACAGCCGTAACAACAGAAAGCTACTGCATATTCATCTCAGAAAGGTACACAACACCTTCACCTACTTCAAAATCCATAATCCACCTAACACCTACTTCATTCGTTGAGTAAAATCAGTGACATGAATCAAACAAGGACTACTATTCACCAATTCAAATAAAATAGCAAATATTAGAGTCCTGAAATGCCCATATTCACAAATCTACGATGTTATTCAACAATCACAACTAACCAATCTACGAAAACAGTTTTTAATGCACCACCAAATAGATATCTCCACTCAACGCAACAAAACTTGAATATTAAAAAGAAAAAAAAAAGGAATTCAAGAAATTGAGTGCATTAATACTAAATTCATTGGATATGGATACATACATCATCATGACTAACTATCATGCTTTTCCATTTCACCACAAACCTAACCCTATAGACAACATACAAAACAAACAACCCAAATTCAAGAACTAGTGAACTTAGTAACCGCTTTAGTCCCCTCAGAAACAGCATGCTTAGCCAGCTCCCCAGGCAACACCAATCTAACGGCTGTCTGGATCTCCCTCGAAGTAATTGTCGGCTTCTTATTATACCTTGCCAGCCTGGACGCTTCTTGAGCAAGCTTCTCAAAAATGTCATTAATAAACGAGTTCATGATGCCCATTGCCTTGCCAGAGATCCCGATGTCAGGGTGGACCTGCTTCAGCACCTTGAATATGTAGATCTTGTACGTCTCCGTGGCCTTCTTCGCCCGCTTCTTCTTCTTGTCTCCGGCACCAGCACCACCTTCCTTCGGGAGCTTCTTTCCTGCTTTTGGCTTCTTCTCCGCTGGCGCTTTATCAGCTACCGTCTTTTTCTCTTCTGCTGGCTTCTTCTCCGCTGGTTTCTTCTCTGCCTTTGGCGCCATTGACTGCAACTTTAGGAGTGTGAGATTTTTTTCCCTTCAGAGTTTGTTTTGCTAGATGGAGAAACGGATAGAAGTGAAAGCGTGCGGGTTTGGTATTTATAAGATGGTATGAGTGATTTGATTGGTTGGTAGGGAGAGACGCGGATTGATGACGTAAAGTATGCTGAGCGTTGATATGAAATTGAGATCGACGGCGTGGTGTGTTCGGATGGGTTCGGACGTGGTTGAATCTTATTGGTTATTTTTGTTATCGTTTGGATTGGTGACCAGGACATTGAACTTTTGGGCCTGGGCTTTGGATAAAATTCTTAACTAAAAGGAAAAATAAGTATAGACTCTTTATTTGATGCATCGTTAATTTATGGTTTTAACATTTTGACCTATTAACACATAAATAACAACAAAATATTAATTAATTGACATAAGACATATTTAAAAATATTTTATAGAATTTCAATATTATCATTTATGTTTGATTTCTTATACATTTCTTAAATAAAGATAAAGACTTTTTATATTTTCTTTTTTGGACATATTATTTTTGCATGTCTATGACTATAGAAATCTTGTACATAATTTTTTTTAATAAAAATACTTTTACATATAAGAATTAAATTTATAAAAAATATATTATGTTATAATGTAGTAGGATTAAAAAAATATTAGAGTTATATTGACCTTTTTATTATTATCAATGAATAAAATTATATTAATTAATTTATATCATAAAAATTTAATGATGAGAAATAGTTTAAATTAATAAAATATAAATTTAATTTGAAAATTTTCATATAAATTAATAAATATTAAATAAATATACGTGCAACACATGGGTTAACCTCCACACAGTATCTTTTGGCATTTTCTCTTCTACCTTACCTTTTTCACTCTCACAACTGATTTTTTTTTTCTGGCAACAATGATAGAAAATGTCATTAATCAAGGGTGTTCAAATAAATCATCTTGTAACAGCTTACAAAGCTCTCTAGGAATGTTACTTTGCCATCCTGGATTACAAATAAGTTCTTCTTGCCTACAGAACCAGTCAACGACTGTATTACAATTCCTAGGAATTCTCTTGAAAGTGCACTGTTAAAAAGATGCGACTAAATCCTTGATATCATCAATGACAGGCTTTATCTCCCAAGGGACATCCTTAATGTGGTTATTGAAGCTATTTGTCACCATTGAGAAGTTAGACTCACAAACAATCTTAGAAAGCTGCAGAAGGTTTGCGAATCTGACTGTGTCCCTTAGAGCATAAGCCTCCGCCAGCAACAGAGAATGATAAAACATATGGCTTTACTTCTCCATGAACAAATGAAACTTTGGAATCCCGACAGAAAAAGGCAGCAAGAGACCTTTCCGTATTCACTTTACAAGACACATCAACATTAAACTTCATTACACCTGGCCTTGGAGCCTGCCATCGAGAAGGAAGAGAAAACTGAATTGTTTGGTTTCTGGATAGATGGGAAGGTCTATTTGAACTACTTGAGTTATAACTTTTCCAATATGTGATTGCTCGCTACCATGATCTTGAAGGCTCAATGGTCTAGTTAGCAAAGACTTTATCATTCCAAGACAACCAAATTGCCCATGCCATATGAACTACAAGGTCTGTTTTATCTGGAATTGATCAAGTCACCATCTGCACCAACCTCAAAAAGAAGCAAAGAAGGACATATTAAACTGAACGCAAAGGCTGGAATGAACCATGTTGCCCTTGCGTGATTATAATTAACTAGCATATGTAGCACCATTTCTGATTCATATTCGCAAATATTGCAAATATTTGATACACTTCTTTCTTTGCGATAAAGGTTATCAAGTACTGTTATAAAGTTATTGGAACACTGCCATAAAAAAGAACCTCCGTTTGGGGGGAACTAACAGCTGTCAAACAGACTTCCAAAATACTTATGATAATTGTAAGTGAAGTGGATGGAAGAGAAGATTAGACCAACTACATTTTATGAGCTAGGAGACCATTACCTTTCTTAACCGTAAATACATCAGAAGCACTTGGGTGCCACACCAGTTCGTCTTTCTAGTTTTGCCCTCCTATTGCAATGTTTAAGATTCAAATCTTATCAACCCGGTTAAAGAGTTGGTTTAGTACCTCTAAACTCCATGTTTTTGTGTCGTGACTGATAAGATTCAAAACCAAGAAGATGTTCATATTAAAGTGCCTTATGGTTGAAACCTTAAAATCGGGTGCTTGTGGGATCCATTTATCATCCCAGACCTTGATTGTAGCCCCATTCCCAACATTCCAATGGCAGTCATCTTTAAT
Organism: Omphalea diandra; assembly: GCA_949677035.1. Classification (NCBI taxonomy): domain Eukaryota; kingdom Viridiplantae; phylum Streptophyta; class Magnoliopsida; order Malpighiales; family Euphorbiaceae; genus Omphalea; species Omphalea diandra. Next base: position 2,112 of record CATIWR010266448.1, on the reverse strand, counting down.
GGCATCCCTACCCTCAATAACACTACTCCAACACCAGGACGGAAAACCTCTTTTTTTTTCGCTTGCAAGAAATCAATATGTGGAAAGTAAATCCCTTTGAGTACCTATGCTATCAAGCATGAAGGTTCGTTCAAAATTCTCCAGCTCATAGTAGCCAGCAATGCGAGATTAAGAATGCTGAGATTTTTAGATCCCAGACCTCCCCTGCTCTTTGGCGCACACAACTCCAACCACTTAAGGTCCCTATCTTTACTATTGTTATACCACCAGAACATCGCCATAATTTGTTCCATCTTCGAAATTTGCTGTTGGGGCATTCTGAAAATAGACATGAAATATATCACGATGGATTGAGCAATAGCTTTGATCAACACCTCTTTCCCTTAGTCGATAGAAGTATTCCTTGCCATGATCTTAGTTTGGACTACATTCTATCTAGGATGAACTGAAGTGCTTTAACTTTTGAACCTCCCCAACTAGCTGGAACTCCCAAACAAGCTAAGAAGATTCTTTAACTTGAACCTCCCCAAACTAGATGAATTGAAGTGCTTTAACTTTTGAACCTCCCCAAGATCTTAGCTATGAAGATTCTTGCATTTGGAGAATGTTTAAGTTGGAGCATTTTTCATTATCTGTAAGATTTGCAGAGAACACTATTTTAGATTTGTCGAGATCAACCTTCTGCCCAGGTGCCTTGGTGTAAGCTGACAAGATGGTCATTAGATTGGTGGCTTTCAGCTTTATGGCTCTACCTAGGATCAAAGTGTCGTCCGCAAACAACACATGGGAAAGAGATGGGCAATGAGGTTTAATCTTCCTGCCTTGAATTGTACCAGAATTAAGACCATTATCCAACACTCTTGAAAGAGCTTTTGATGCTAAGATGAATACGTATAGGGATAATGGGTCTCGTTGCCTTAGACCTCCTTTAGGAGTGAAGTATTTGGAAGAAACTCCATTTATCAAGACAGCAAAATGAACGGAATTAACACAGGCCATGACCCTTCTAACCCAGTAATCAGCAAAACCCATCTTCCATAAGATTGCCTCTAAAAAGTCCCAATCAAGCCTTTCTTAGGCTTTTTTCATGTCAATTTTAATCGCCATTGTGCATGACTTCCCTTTCTTCCTATTCCTAATAGCATGAAGGCTTTCATGAGCAATGATGATGTTGTCTTGGATGAACTGGTTAGAAATAAATGTTGCTTGAACAAGGGACACAATAGATGATAAAAGACGAGCCAATCGAGATACAAGGATTTTCGAGATTACCTTCAATAGAAAATTGGTGCAACTAATTGGCCAAAAATCCTTAAGCATCGATGGAGCTTTAACTTTAGGAATCAAAACCAATTTTGTCTAATTTAGATTCCTCGAAAAGGATCTAAATGAGAAGAAACTTCTAACTAAATTAATCACATCATTCCTCACAATATCCTAGTATTTATGAAAAAAGATTCCAGAGAATCTATCTGGTCCAGGAGCTTTATGCGGCCCTAGAGCAAACATCGCTTGCGTCATCTCTTTATTGGTTACCTCTCGACATAACTTAGCATTCATATCTGAGGTTACCACTTGAGAATTACAATCCAACACAGTTCCATTCAACCTCCTACGCTTCTTTCCATACAAAGATTTAAAGTAATGTTGAGCCTTCTTGAGAATTCTCATATTACCTTTGACCCAAGACGCGTTATCTAGCTTAGGACAGTTTACCCTATTTTTTGAACGTCTCTAGTGTTTCTGTCCCCATTTTGTAACCACTCCACCTTTGACTTCTATGCCCGATAGAACTCCTTACAGTATGTTTGGATGAGGTGTTTATAATGGAATGAAAGAGTTATTAATGGAATGGAATGGATTGGTTTGGTTTAAAAGGAAGTGTTAAATTATATTTATGTTTGGGATAGTAGAAATGGAAATGAATGGTTTGAAATTAATTTTATTTGTTTGCACTGGAATGGAATGAAAGGTTAACTTAAAATTAACAAAAATACTTTTTACATTCAAATATAATTTTCTTTTATTTTTTTATTTATCAAATTTTTAATATTAAAATAGAAATTTATTGTTATTATTCAAAAATTATATTTTATTTTTATTCACAAAAAA
>CATIWR010266432.1:0-18077 GCA_949677035.1 Omphalea diandra | reverse complement strand
GGTGGCAATGTCACATTTAGTAATTATGCCAAGGGTAAGGTAATTGGCATTGGAACTATTGGTAAGAATGGTTGCTCTTTACTTAATGATGTTTTGTTAGTTGATGGCTTGTAACATAATTTGTTAAGTATAAGTCAATTGAGTATGTATTGTCTTTCCTTTCACCCTTGAAAATAACCCTTTTATCCACTAATGTGGTAACTCGGTATTCTTTAGGGTCAAAGGTGACTTTATTACCTTTGTCACATTATTGACTTACACTTAACAATTTATGTTGCAATCCATCAACTAACAAAACATCATTAATTAAGGAGCCACCATTTTTACCAATGGTTCCAATGGCAATTACGTTACCCTTGGCATTGTTGCTAAATGTGACATTGTCATCTTTTTTTTCTTTCAAGGCCATGAATAACTTCTTATTATCCGTCATATGCTTTGAGCATCTACTATCCACATGCCAATCATTTGATTCATTGGTGGCTAGCAAACATCCCTACATAACACAAATGAGTCATCTCTTCTTTGGTACCCAAGCATACTTGGGTCCTAGGTGGTTAGGTATTGAAGGGTCCTCCAATTTAAAGTGAGCCTTCCTAATGTAGCAATAAATATTAATATGTTCATACCTCATGCAATAATGTAGTTTAGACTTGTAAGTCTTTCTCCTAACCACAATCTTACCATGAGCAGGAGGCCTTCTCATACTTGGGTTATGGGAATGTATGCAAGTGCATGAGTGATGAGAAGTGGATGAGATTTTTTCATGTTTGTGTGTTTGTGCATGCTTTTTGTTGTACATATAAGCATGCTTTGCTCTTTGAGCCTTTGGAGGCCTTACCTTTATCGTTAGGCATAGTTAGCTTAGTGCTAGGAGCACCTCTCGTCCCAATGACCTCAATACTTGAAGTTTGAGGTGTTGTTGCTCTAACAAATGTAGTGAGTGTAGATGTGGAGGTTGAGGCTTCATTAAATCATACACCATGCCTAATTAAGGGAGGTCTTTGTGATACTATGAGTGTATCGAAAGCTTTCTTACCCTTATGAAATTTAGAGATAGAGCTTCTAAGCTCAATGACTTCTCCCTTTAGAGAATCATTCACTTTTCTTAATGAAGTTAATGATGAAGATGATTTGGAAAGATTTTTAATTGATTTTTTGAGTTCTTCATTTGAAGTCCTTAATTCACCTATAAGATCATTAAGAAATTTGTAATCATCCTCTAATTTTAAGTATTTTTTCTTGTAAGATTTTCTTTGTGACTTATACTTGTCACATCTCATAGTAAGAGCTTCTAAAAGCTCTTCATCTACATCATCTAAGTTATCATAATCTGAATGAGAATGAGATGAAGTGCTTACCTCATTAAGAGAGTCTTCTTGAGCAATGAAACATATGTTGGCAATCTCTTCATCCTCACTTGAGTTATCATCCTAAGTGGCTTTGAAGCTTTTTCTCTTCTCTTTGTCCCCTTTCTTCTTTTTCTTTAGCTTGGGACAATCATATTTGATGTGGCCTTGCTTGCCACACTCATAACAAGTGAATTCGGTTGATCTCTCTTTAGGATTAGGAGTAACTCTCTTAAAGTTTATTCTTTCTTTTTTTCTTCTAATGAGCTCATTGGTCCTTCTAGAGAGCATTGCTAGTTTCTCTTCCTTATTGTGACTTTCTTCTTCACTTGAACTAACCTCTACTTCCTTCTTCTTAGAAGTGGACTTTAGTGTCAAGGTTTTCTTTTCATGTTTTTCAAATTTTTCTCCTTGACCCCTCATTTTCTACATCTCCTTATCTTTCTTTAAGACTAACTCATGAGTTAAGAGTTTGCCTATCAAGACATTTGTTGGCACCTTCCCTATTTTCGGATTGGATTCTTGGATGCGGAATCCTCTAACACCAAACTTTTCTAGAGGCAAAGACTTTAAAATTTTAGAGTTTATCTCATGATTTGTGAGAATCTCATTAAACTTCTTCATGTTGGTAATGATTGCTAGGAGTCAATTGGTCATGTTGGTGATGCTCTCATCTTCCTTCATTATGAACAACTTCCACTCCGTCACATACATCTCTAGCTGGCTGAATTTCACTAAGGTGGTGCCTTCGTGATAGTTCTCCAATGCTTTTCATATCCCATGGGCTGTTTGACAATGTTGTGTTCTTCCAATCTCTTCTCTTGAGAGAGAGCTTAAAAGAATTATCATGGCTCTCTTGTTCTTGCCATTTGATCTTCTATGTGCTTCAACCCATTCTTCTCTAGAAATGAGTTCTTCACTATCATCCACCACTTCGGTGGGTGGCTTCCATTCTTTAACCACAACATCCAAAAGATCCACCATATCCGTATCAAGATAGATCTTCATCCTATACTTTCAATGAGTATAGTCAGCTCCATCCAAGTAAGGCTTGAGATGTGAGTGGATTCCTTCTTGTCTCATGATCTTTACTCACCCAATTAAGGTTTTTAATGAGACTTGACTCTGATGCCATTTGTTAGCCTAGGGCACTAAGGAGGGGGGTTGAATTGGTGCTCAATTTAAAAATTAAAAAGAGGGTTAATGTGTTTAAGAAGATGAGTAAGAGAAGAAAGAAATTGAAACAAGTGTTTATAGTGGTTCGGGTGTTAAATAACCCTACATTCACTCCCTAATTTTCAATAATAGGGTGTTTCACTCAACTTTATAGGTGTTCTCAAGCTCACACCAAACTTTTACAACTTGTGTTTTCTAGGCTCACACAAAAATCTCTTACAAGTGTTTTCAAGACTCACACTAAAACCTCTCACAATTATTTTCAAGGCTCACACTAAAACCTCTTACAATGGTGTTTATTGCTCACACCAAATAATCACTAAAGTATAAATAATAATTGAAAAAATGAGCAATAAATTAACAAGTGTATGGTTACAAATTAATGAATATGAGCAGCAAATTAGCAAGAGTATGGTTACAAATTAATGAATTCTCTTGTATTTACATTTGTTTGGTGGAGTATTTATAACTCATATCTACCAAATAAATGTTTGACTAAAACTATCAACGAATCTCCAAGTTGTGCAAGGCAGATTCAACATTAAATGCTTGTCAAGCTGAAGTCGCGGTTGTTATTACCTTTTTGCGATTGCTAATTTTCAATTTCCATAGAAGAGCCGAAAATTTCAATGAAAAACTCTGTTTGTGTCTAACAGCTAGTCCACGTGTCATCTTTCCATTGGTCATCCAAGAAAATAAAGTCGTTGTGTTCTAACCACTCACAAAAGTCACGGTTCCGAGATAATAATAACTTGGGCGCGACTGAGACCGCGAATTCCTCTATTTGAAAAGGAAACTTCAACTCCTTGAGTCACGGTCGCTATCGAATTTTTGCCCTTGCAATTTTTTATCTTTGAATGGACACCTAAGACACTTGGCATGTTGTGGTTGTGGCTTTAGTTTGCTATTTTGTCATTATGAAAGTCGCGGTCGCTACACAGACGCGATACTCATTGCGAATTCCTTTGTGACTAAGGCTTGGCAATCTTTGCTTGGTTCACGGTAGCGAGATAGCCCACGATTTCTTCTGTCCTAGCTTCATTCTTTCTTGTGATTGATTCGCGGTCACGATTTACCATATACACACCGTGAATTAGAGTGATCTTTACAAGGTTGGAGATTTCGAACTTCACCCAACTTTCAATGAAAAAATGTAACTTATAATCTGCAAACAACACTAAATGAAAGTATTAGAATTGATCAATCTCTATTTGTCAATATCAAAAGAGGTTCATGACTTAGATTAAATCAACCTAGTCCAACAAGGTTATATTTGTTTTCTGCTTTCACAAAGTAATAAAAGAAACAAACCAAAACTATAGTAGAATTACGTTGGCCAGCCCAGTGGCTAGCCTCACAAAGTGCACAAATTATATCATGGATTTGTATTCATATTAATTGACATTGAACTACATATATAATTGATCTTTATCTATATATACATATATATTGAAATGCATGTATATTAGTTATTACATGTACATTGATATTGAAATGTCTGTACATTGATTCTTAACTGCATAAACATTATTTTTATAGATAAGTCCATGACATACGAATTGCACGAAGTGTGTAGAATGTAATACCTTTTTTTTATTAGATCATTCGGTATTTTCATACTCTTGTGAGTATAAAAGTCCCCAAGCGCAGCCCAAATGGCAAAAAGGAGTGGACATAAATTGAGGAAAGCAAGGTCCGAACCCTATCCTCCCCCTTGTGGTTGAAACATTAAACCTCCTCTTCCAAGATCAAATATAGGTAGAATAAAAAATAAAAGTAATATGAATTCGAATTGAGTAGAACATAAAGCAGTAACAATTTTTTTTATCAAATTTTAATGCAGCTGCATATTGAATGCTTGAATTCGAAATCTCATGTCAGTTAATCTACTCGCTTAATGGTAATTTAACACTTGATTTATTCTAAGATTATATATAAAAATGACTTAAATTCATGAATTTCACCAAAAGAACTAAAATGATCCACTATAATATAATTTACCAACAAAATTTTTCATTAGTAAAAGCTTGATTCCGTCTGTAATATATCTTTACCAATGGAACACTGATCATATAATTTTGTTAGCGAACTATTTGTCGCTAACGAGAAAAAAACAGAAGTTTCATCCATCAATAAATTAACGACCACTTACCAACGGAATATCGATTGATATTTAAGCACGAAAAATTGACTAAAGTATCAATAGAACATTCTATCGGCAAGTCCATTAGTAAATCAATCAGTAATTCGTCGATAAAATAAATACATTTATTATATTTTTAAATAAAATTGTCGGTAATCCGTTGATATTTTATATAAAATTTTTAATTATTCCGTCGATAATCCATTGTTAAATTTTCAAGGGTTTTTTTTAAATATCATAATATTTTATACTATTTATGATACTAATGTTTATAATATTTATGATATTAATATTTTAATATTAATAATAGTAATATGATACTATTAATGTTTTTACACTATTTATGATATTAATATTTTTAATATTAATTTTATAATTTTATAAATGAAATAAAGAAATTTCAAATAGTAACAAAAAATATAATGAACTAAAGAAATATTATATATATATATATATATTTATATTTATATATATAATGTCAATGTTTGATACAAATAAAACTATAATAATTAATCAGTTGTTGCATCCTCTGGATCGACGATAAAATCATCAACGACATGAGAGTCATCAAGATCAAATGCAAGAGGAGCAACAATTGTAGAAGCATGAGCAACAGATCTAGAAGCAGGAGCTGCAGCAACAATAGTAGTCGGTGGCTGAAGAATAGGCGAGATGGGTGGCAAAAGAATCTGCAAATGAGAGGAAAGTGGTATCTCAATCTGTTGAGACATGGCGTGCGACTAATCTTCCATAGCTCACATTCATGAATCAACAGACTCAACGTGGGCGTGATAGGATGTGACCCTCTCATCTACTCGTCGCTCGACCTCTCGCTTTAAGTCCTCGGCAGAAAGCGGTGGGGTTAAAGAAGAGCTGGCACCCGAGGACTCGTCATAGAAATGAGGGGCCTGATCATCCATACCATAGATCCGACCCTTTAACTGAATCCCCATAGTCTGTTAAAAAACCTCTCGCTCGTCGATCTAACAAAGCTCGTTGGATCCTAGAGGCGGCTGCGACAGTTGCTTACGATATACGAAATTACTATCCAGCATTTTGTAAAGTATGAGATATATAAATATTAATTAATGAAAAAAATAAAAATATAAAATAAGTAAATTATGACTTACATTAACTGCATTGGACTGTGCATCAATGAAGGTCTCCATGTCATGTTGTTCGTGTGTGTATGCATAAAGATATCGATGGGCTAAAGCTCTCATCTCAATTGTCGAGCCTGTTATGAAGGTAATGAAAATAAAAAATTAAAATGAACACTTTAAATTAATAAAATAAATTATAATTCATAAATGTAAAACATTTTCTAACCAGTCATCTTGCATGCTCAAAAAGGGGATTGACCCCCCTGCGTGCCTAGATGGACCGGTGCCAAGACTTGCTTTCTCAATCCTTCTGCTTAGGTCGACCTGATGCAACACAACCTGAGCATGTGAAGAACTCCATTGAGTCTACCAATGGTTCCAGGCTTCATCCCTAAAAGCAACCTTCTTAAAAAAAGGTCATTTGGACTAAGACATTGATTACTTGATCCCACTGAAACTACTATTGTAGGAACAATAAACACAAAAAAATAGTAAATACTTAAAAACTTATTTTTTAAATATTTAAGTTAGAATTATAAATATTTCTTACATTGAAGTCCTTTCTCTAGAATGTCTTCACAGACAGTGGGACCTTCTTCCAGGTGTAGGCATCATGATGAATCTTCTACTTAAAGATCTTCCGACATGTACGAGAGCATCTATTGGACAAATACAAATTGCACAAAATTAAAAATGGAAATTAGTTAGTGTTACAATTAATAAGATAAAAATATAAAAATAAATAGAAAATATAAAAAAATAATTATTACATACCTCTCATACTATAAAGAAATATGAGATCATAACTCAAGCGTAAAAATTGTAAATGCCTCATCCTGATCTGTTGGTGTCAAAAGTGTAGATGGAGCTGAAGGAGGATCTTGAGTAGGCCATGAAACAGGGGATGAAGCTAAAGGAGGAGTCGTACCTATAGGTAGAGCCGATGTCAAGGGAATTCTAGCAGTCAATGTCGATGTGTTGGATGGTTGAAGTGATGGCACAAACAGCCTGCGATCACCAGTATGTCCTCTACCTGATGTACTGCCTTGGGACGATGTACTTGAATCAATAGGTATACGAAGTTTCATCTGAATGTATATATAAAATTATATATCCAACATAATGTATACATAACAAAATTTCTATTCAAATTTGTGTATTAAAGTACTTAAAAATTAAATATACTGAAATTTTTAACTTACTCTGAATCATCATACTCTATATCACCTTCAGACATCATATTTTCTTATGATTCAGATTATGATTGTAGCTCTGTTTCATCGTCAAACTAAATATGTTCATCTTCATCATTTAATTCAATGAATGATGCACTTGAATTATTTAAAATTTCTAGTGACTCGTCCTCCGTAATTTCTATAAAAGGCAAATTTTGTTTCACATCCTCTTAAAATGAAGCTTGATGTGTTGTCTTAATAATTGATCCATCCTTTATTTCAACAAATGATCAAGCTTTTATTTTGAATATTGCCCACCAATCAGTTTTATTACCTCATAAACTGAGATAAAGAAAATAATTCACTTGACAAGCTTACATCGCCAATGTGAAAGGTTCGTATTTGTTAAACATACACTTATGGTTGATTTCAACAAGATTGTAATTTTCATGCACTTTCATTCCAACATTAGGCGTCGGATCAAACCATTCACATTTAAACAAAATGGTCCTTTTTATCAGAAGTGCAAGATATTCCAACTGTAACACCTCGATTAGTCGACTGTAATAGTCATACACATTTTCACTATAGTTTGAACCCTTAATACTTACTCCACTATAGAATGATGCCCTATTGGAACCATATTTTTCAATATAAAACTTGTAACCATTTACAAAGCAAACGGGATACATAGTCACACCACATAATGAACCTTTTGCAGGATCTATAATAAATTAATTTGTGATTCCATTTGTTAAATCATTTGCCTAAAAAAATAAAACAACTCATTATCTACATTAGTTATATGATAATTACTCTTATAAAATTTATTATTATACTATTAGCTAGGGTATACTCACATATGACTCAAACTAATATTGAAATTCTGTCTCCAACTTTTTATCAACATCATCAATGAATATATTGGGAAAAGTGTGCTTCAACATGTCAATGTATAAATTTCATAAAATTTCCACAATTTTAGTATTTTAATATTTGTATATCATTTTCAAAAGTACAAAAGAAAAAGTTGAAATAGAAGTATAACTTACTCGACATATTTCGTTACTTCATGACAGTTCAAAAGAATATATATTTGAGTTGCATGATATTCTTCATCTGTCAATATTATGCTTTTAAGTCTGCTAAATAGTCTACCTATATGAGTGAATATTAACATATTCCATGGAATGTTGAATATTTCAGAGCTTCCACCATCATCATTTTGAGATTCTCTTATGTGCCTTATATACACATGAGGTTTGAAAATAATATGAGTAAATGATGGTGTTTCTTCAACTAAGTATGCATTGCATATAAAACCTTTAACCCGAGCTTCATTCTATTATTTTTTAAATGTCTAAGAAATCTATAACTTACAACATGTGCATAGATTAGAAATAAATGGATTGAAATTGAAATGACATGTATAATGGAAACTTTTGAATTTAATATAGCTCTCAAAATGATACATCCATCTATATTGCACAGGTCCTATTTGTTTTACTTCATATGCCAAGTGTACAACTAGATGTTCCATTGAATCAAAGAAACTTGGAGGGAAAATACTTTCCAACTTACACAAAATCAAAGGAATATCAATTTCCAAACGTGACATGTCATCCTCCTTGAATTGCAGTGTAGTGAGTTCTTTAAAAAACAAACTCAACTCTATGAGAGGTTTTCATACTTATGAAGGCAATAACTTACAAAAAGTAATAGGGAGTAATCGTTGTATAAACACATGACAATCATGATATTTCAAGCCAAACAACTTCAACTTGCGTATATCGACACATCGAGCTATATTGGATACATACACATCTGGAAAATCCAATATTCTTAAGTCATTCACATAATATTTGCTTACTTTGCTTATCAAGCATATATTTTGCCTTTGAATATTTTTTAGTTACATTTTCTCGATGTAACTTTAGACGACGATAAAATAACTTCAATTCTTCTATAAATTTGACATTATCTTTAGATTTCCATTTTATATTCATCATTGTATTAAAAATATTCTTAAACATATTCTTCTCAATATGCATGACGTCAAAATTATGTCTTATCAAATTAGTACTCTAATAAGGCAAATCCCAGAATATACTTTGTTTCTTCCACCCATATCTTATTCATTTTGTTATTTGACCATTAACATCTTTGGACCCAACTTCAGTTACTCTCATCAATCGTAATTTAGTGATTTCCTCCAACACATCCATTATTGACCTTATAGGTGGAGTCGGATCTTCCACTATTTGATTCTTAAGAAATGCAGTTTTATTCCATCGTAACAGATGATCAGGCGGTAAGAATTTTCAGATATTATCAAACCAAGACTGCTTACCTCTATTTGGAAACGTAAAAGCATCAGTATATTCCATGCAATACGAATAAACAAGTCTGCCTTGAGTACTCCATCTAAACAACATACCATAAGCGGGAAAATCACTAATAATCCAAAGCAAAACAGCTTGCAATTGAAAATTATGCTTTCTAAAAATATCATATGTCTCCACACCAATTTCCTATAACTTTTTCAATTCTGCAATGATGGGCTATATGAATATATTAACTTTTGTTTAGGATTGTTAGGTTCTGGAACCAGAACAGAAAAAACATATATTCTTCCTTCATACACATCTAGGGTGACAAATTATAAGGGGTTAGAATAATTGGCTACCGTGAATATTATTGTCTAGATTGATCAAAAGGTTGAAACCCATCATGCATAATCCAAACTAGACATTTTGGATTTCAAATACAAACTATGGATTCATTCTATTAAAATGCTTCCATGCAGGAGAATCTGAACAATGTTCCATCACACCTTCATCTTGTTCATGCTCAACATATACTTAACAGTTACTTCAGAAGCATACAACCTTTACAATCTTGGCATCAAAGGAAAGCTATGCATCTTCTTATATGAAACTTCTTTTTTAGATGTACTTGATCCTTAAGCCATGCACTTATATGTGGGAAAATCATAAAACTTGCATATCCTTAAGTCATTGTCATCACCTTAATAGAACATGCAATTATTCTTCTTATATCAAATCTTTTCAACCAAAAGACCTAAACCTTGCATCAATTTCTTAGTGCTATAAAAATGATCAACCATAGTATGATCCTTAGGCAACGACTTATTGTACCATTGGACAATATCTTTGTAACACCTTTTAGATAAATGATTATTTGATTTGATATTCATCAGCCATGCAATCAAAGATAACTTGGAATGTTTTTTGCAACCATGCCACAATTCCTTATTAGTTGTATTAAGCATATCATACAACTTCTAAGACGTTGGATTGATAGCTTTACTCATTCCACTCCAATCAAATTATGGCCCAGCTGCATCCATTATCATATTATGGTATGCAGTAGGTTCTGATTCACTTGGACATACATTATCAGGAAGAAGTTCAATTTGATCTATAACTGATGTTCTAGAACCACACATTTCATTATGTAAATACCATTCATAGTACCTAGCAACAAACCCCTTTGCATAATATGCAACATTACTATATTGGGGTCCAAACAACTGCAATTCTGACATTTCTTATAATTACATAAACATCTAATTTTAATTTCTTCCATAAATTGCGATTGAGACATCGCGAATTGAATAAAATGGTTCACACATGCTAAGAATTTTGAACATAATAAACCATCTTTCAACCTATAATACATCCAATTCCTATCTGATTTTATTATAAAGTCCTTAAAATTTCAATGCGACCATGCAATTAAATATATACATATAATATTTTCAATTTCAATATTTTCTATGCTATTTTTCAGTTTTTTTTTTATATCTAATACTATCTCTTTATCTCCTCTTGCCTATAAGGTGAGAACCTAACCCATTAGAAATTCATTATCATATAACAATTTGTCGTAACAATATAGTTCACATAACTGTTGAAATTCTAGTAGCATTTCACTACAATTCTCAATGCATTGAAATAAAATTTTTTTTTTCCAACATTCATCATTATGCACTAAGAGAATGTGCATGAGATTAACAACCAAATTTACCAGCAACATAATAAACTATATTATTTATAATATGTTATATTAGGTAATGAAATTTTCAAACCATCCACTTTAGACAATTCGGTGTGATTCTCATCATCCAATGAAAAATCACACTAAATAGGTATCAAAGTTATATGTTCTATAAAATTTAGAGGAAATTTGACCAAATTTCTTATAAATAACACAATTGTTTGGTATTGTCGTTATCATTTTAACAAAAAAAACTAACATCAAAATAAATATTAAGTCCAAACATTAAAGAATTAAACGTTAAGTTCAAAATGAACATTATCAAATATTCATAAATTTTATGAAAATTTTATGGCATAATGATTCAAATTTTAAAATATTAATATATATTTTTTATTTTTTTGAATTTGGATATTTATTGAAATTTAAGTAATTTGTAATTTGTAGGCCAATATTTCTTTATAATTTATGTACATTTTTTATTTTATCTTCAGTCAATTTAGGAGATATTTTTTTTTATATATTTTGTTCAATTAATAATATTATAAATTTTTAAGTAATTCAATTAAATTTTTTGAGTCAGTTATGTTATTAGTACAATATGAAAGTTTTTTAAGTTTTAGACATTTATTATTAAATAGTATTAAAATTCATGGAATGCTTTGAAACTTTTTAATTTTATGAATATTTTTTATTATTAAATAGTATTAAATTTTATGGAATACATTGGAATATTACAATTTCAGCAATTATTTTTTATTATTAAATGTTATTAAATTTTATGGAATACTTTGAAACATTATAATTTCAGAAATTTTTTTTTTATTAAATATTATTCAATTTTATTGAATACTTTGAAATATTATAATTTCATGAATATTTTTTTATTATTAAATAGTATTCAATTTTATGGAATACTTTGAAACATTACAATTTCAAGAATGATTTTTTTTATTATTAAATATTATTAAAATTTATAGAATACTTTGAAATATTACAATTTTAAGAATGATTTTTATTATTAAATTTTATAGAATACTTTGGAATATTACAATTTCATGAATGATTTTTCAATTATTCTTATATTTTTGTAAGTTTTATAAAATTACAAATTCACACACTTTATTTTTAATTTTTCTCGTTAGAAAATTAACATTTTGGAAATTCAATGATATTTTTCAATGATATTATTAAATTTTATAAAGACTTTACATTATTATACAATTTAAATTTTATTACATACAATGATATATGCATCAAAATATATCTTAACATACCAAGTATTAAACAAGCAAATATTCTATAATAACATTCAGATATTTCATATAATACTCAATTTTTAATTTTTATTGATATCTTTAAATTAAAAAACTTCTTAATTAAATACCTACCTCTTGAAGCACAAAAATCTCAAAATCCAACCAAAATATATTTCAACCTATTCACAAAATGCAAAAAATATTTATAAAATTTCTAAAATTTAATTAAATTACAATAATTTCAAAATTAAAAACTTAAATTACTTAATTCAATGAAAATTTAATTCAGTGATTTCTAAAATTTCTTAAATATTGTTGAATTACACTTAAATTACTTAATTTAATTACCCTTAACTTTCTAAAATTTGTAAAATTTAATTAAATTGCACTTCATTTGTAATTAAATGTAACTCACATTTCTAAAATTAAATTAAATTACAATTTAATTATTGAATTAATTAATTTCATAAACTTATTAAATTTTTCACTAAATTACAAAATTTACATCAAATAAATTTAATTAAATTACAATCAAATTACTAAATTATTAAATTTCATAACGTATTAAATTTACACCAAATTATAAAATTTTCAACATTCTCTATATAATACATAATTTACAAAATAAATAAAATTTTATAAAATAATAAAATTCATGGAAATAACTTTAAATTTATTACATTAATTTACAAAATATTACAACATTTAATCTAATTAATAACCTAACAACATTAATCTAAATTAACAAAATAAACAAAATTACCTCAAGTAACATAAATTCACAAATTTATCAAATATTAACACAAATTAACAAAATTCATTAATTCATTTAACAACCTAATTTTCTATTTAACAGCAAATATAAAATTATTTTCATATAATTTTACAAAATTTAATCTACTAAACAACCTAACAACATTAATAAAAAATAACAAAAATTCATAAAATTAACAAAAGCATAAATTCACATAATAACAAAAATAAAAATAATTAACAAAATCAAGAATTCGCATAATCACATTCATTACAAATTCAACATAATTTCTTTAAAAAAGATAATTTATACAAAATTTAAAAATTCAACACAATTTATACAAAATTTACATACACAAACTAAATATACAAAATTTATATAAAATTCAACACAACAACTAAAAAAAATATATAAAATAATTTATACATAATTTATGTAAAATCAAATATTCACATAATCAAAAGTTCACATTCAACATAGCCAAAATTCACATAATTAAAAATTCATATTCAAAATAATCAACATTCAACTAAATATAAAAAATAAATAAAAAGACAATATTCAACCTACCTTTGTAGCAGCAACAACTTGCTCACTCAGCGACAGTAAGAACAAAGAGAGAGAGAGGCACCAACGATTGTGGGCAATAGGGCGATGTGAGAGAGAGAGAGAGAGAGACTGAAAAAAAGGCGAAAAATGTGTAGTGGCAATGATGTGGCGATATAAGAGAGAGAGAGAAAAAAAAAAAGGCGAAAGTTGTGTGGTGGCAATGATGCGGTGATATGAGAGAGAGAGAGGAAAAAAAAAAGAAAGAAGTGTAACGTCGGTTCCTATAAAAAATTTACTAATGGATTACAAACAGAATTGGTCATGTCAAATTATGAATTCCATTAGCAATTCATTGATAAAATTAAATTAAAATTTACCAACGAATCACTGACGGACCACTTGTTTTCCCGTAATTTTTTGCTTTGTCTTATTAGTGATTCCATCAGTAGATTTTAATTTATTGACAGACATTGTCTGTCATAATTAATTTACCGATAGAAATATATCGATAATTTGTCTCCATATTTATAAACTTAATTACTTTTTTTTTTTATGCAAATCTGACAGTATTTGCTGACGGAACATTGTCCGTCAATAAATTTCGTTGATATTTTTTATTTTTCTTATAATGATCGGAATTTAAAATAATTTTTAAAAATGTTTAAGTTAAATATGATGGTATATAAATCTTACCATTGACTTGATAATATATGACTATAAAAAATATAATACAATCTAAAATAATTTACTATAATTTAAAGTTATTTTTATATTTTTAATTTATTTATAATTTAAATTATTTAATTCGGATTTATTTAACCTAAAATTAATATCACATATATTAATCTGAACTTATCCATTTGTCTATCTCTATTATTTTCTCTTCGAAATAGGATTAAAACAAAAAGAAAAAGAGGATACCAACGTGTAACCATGTCTCCATCACCACCTCGTATTAGTGTCTTCTATGATCTCAAACGTTGACCTCTTAGCAACAGAACGCAAACAGAAGCTAACTCACCATTCAACGGATGAGAAATAGGCATTCAAGAAAAGATCCTTATCTACTTATAGGGAAAAAGCTGTGGAATCTTGCATTTATTGGTATTCCATTTTTAATAGTATTACTAACAAGGCAAGTTGTAAGGTTCCGAGATCCATCACAAATGCTATCAATGTCGTGTTTATTGCTATTCCTGTTTTGTAGGAGACTTAACGGGTAATCTTCATTGATAGGTCTTAAACAGACCCAACATCTAAGATTTGGTTCTCTTCGTCGCTCCAAACCTCTGTTTCCAAGAAATCTTCAAGCCATGAAGTAAGTCCCATTTCTTTGTTTTCATCATCGGGTTTATTTTCTTGTCCAAGGTTGCAAATTTTTAAGTTTTTATTATGGTATTGATCTTTTTGTTTTAGTTAGTTTTTATTATGGTATTCATTGCTTGCTGTTTGATTTTCTAAAACGATTTCTGCACATAAAAAATAGTTGATGGTAGACTTGGATTTTGTTGTAAGGAATTAAGGGGGCCGTTGATGTATTTTTTATCGTTTATTATAATCCTCGAAGTGGATTAGCATGGAACTGAGGGCTGAGGATAGGATTCACATTAGTTCAAAATGTTGCCTCCGGACTTTGTGGGATTCACTGATACTCAACAAGTTTCCATCTTTTTCACTTTGCCTGTTTATGGAATCAGAATTAATTAATTAAACAGTCCATCTTCATTAACTGCGCTTGGTAGGAATGATACTGAGGATTAAGGGGATATTTAAACTGCCCTGAGACTCATAATTGGTTTTCAGTTGATGAAAGTATGTTAAATTTGCTGAAATCTTATAATCCACTCAGGAATTCTATAGTCTTTGTTTGGAAGACTGATTATAGCCTTCTCCAAATATTGCCATCATGCATTAAAAATTTGTATCTGTGATGCAATTTTGATTTTCATAAGTTGTGTTGTCTAGTATGGTACTAGGAATGAAATACCATTTTGATTCCACATGTAATTTTCTTGGTCTGTGTGAGATCCTTGAATCATGGATGGTCACCACGAATAGTCATTTGTTAATAAATTTAGTCCAACAATTCAAAATGTCTAGAGAACTATCAATTATCTTCCTGGTGAATTCATGAACATTGTTGAGGATGATCAATTAGACCTACTTATTGTTAATATGCTCTTTGAGTGTTAAGGTGTCAGAAAATATTGCGTAGGTATGGTCTCATATCTGCATAGATTATGCTAGCTTCTTCTGTGCTGGATGCATAACCTTGTTGTTCCAGAAAGAGATTGCATTGCATTTCCATGCCTTCTTTATTTTCAATTAATTTGTTTTTTCTCATGAGAAGAGCTATATTTTTTTCGCGTATTGACTTTAGCTTCTGTATTCTGGCAATGTCTTACTCTTCACAGAACAAGAAAGATTTTTGGGGTTTCCCTTTCTCTCATAATTATAAACTTGGCTGCTATAATGGAGCGTGCTGATGAAAATCTACTTCCTGCTGTTTACAAAGAAGTTAGTGAAGCTTTTAGTGCCGGGCCATCTGATTTAGGGTTTCTTACTTTCATAAGGAACTTTGTGCAGGGACTATCCTCACCCTTGGCTGGTATACTAGTTTTAAACTATGACCGCCCTACAGTTCTTGCAATGGGGACATTATGCTGGGCATTATCAACTGCTGCTGTAGGTGCAAGCCAGCATTTCCTGCAAGTTGCATGCTGGAGAGCACTAAATGGCTTTGGTTTGGCCATTGTGATACCATCATTGCAGTCTTTCATTGCTGATAGTTATAGGGACGGTGTGAGGGGTGCTGGGTTTGGATTGGTAAACCTTATTGGTAACTTGGGTGGCATAGGAGGTGGCGTGCTGGCAACAATTATGGCTGGTCAGCAGTATTGGGGCATTCCAGGATGGCGTTGTGCCTTCACCATGATGGCAACATTGAGTTCAATTATTGGATTTCTTGTCTTCTTATTTGTTGTTGATCCAAAGAAGACCATCAGTATTCCTCGTGGCGCTAATGAAGGTTTTGATAGGTACCACTCACTTGTTTGAGATTCTCTAATTTCAAAATCTCTTTTGATGTCTATTGGTGGCATTTACATTTGTTCAGCATGTCACCATAATTGTCCAAATATGCATATGATATTGGATTCAAAGAACCTCGTCTTAGGAAGTTTGTATCTTTTTATTCTATTTTTGGTGATATAGCCCTTTTTGGCTGCAGGGATGAATCGGTAGAGAAAACCAGCTCTGGTGCATCATCTGTTTGGATAGAGTCTTGGACAGCAATGAAAGCTGTCATGAAAGTAAAAACATTTCAGATAATAGTTCTGCAGGGCATTGTTGGTTCTCTACCATGGACTGCCATGGTGTTCTTCGCAATGTGGTTTGAACTAATTGGTGAGCGCACATGCAAAGTCTTGTTACTTGAAATCATACCCATCAGAGAATTGAAATTGGGGATAATTATGAATACTTTATTAACATAAATGAGTATAATACACTACTATTGTTTTAGCACTTTTCTGATTAGAAGTGCTCAAAATAAAAGGATTTGTAAATAGTGTATAGGACTACATAAAATATTGCACCAACTAGTCTGTAATATTTGTTGGTAACAGATTTGCTCTTGCTGCTGGTCTTGTTTACTTGCCTCATTATGATGTCATCTACTATCTTCTCCAGGTTTTGATCATAATAGCACAGCATTCCTCCTAAGTCTCTTTGCTGTTGGATGTGCACTGGGATCCCTCATTGGAGGACTGATAGCAGATCAAATGTCACATATTTACCCCCATTCTGGTCGCATCATGTGTGCACAGTTCAGTGCGTTCATGGGCATTCCTTTCTCTTTTTATCTGCTCAAAGAAATTCCCCAGACAGCAAGCAGTTATTACACTTTTGCCATCACAGTTTTCATGATGGGCTTGACTATCAGCTGGAATGGCACTGCTTGCAATGCACCAATGTTTGCTGAGGTTGTACCTGTAAAACATCGAACCATGATTTATGCGTTTGACCGTGCTTTTGAAGGATCGCTCTCTGCTTTTGCTGCTCCCTTGGTTGGAATTCTTTCAGAAAACATGTTCGGTTATGATTCAAAGTCTATCGATCCGATTAAAGGTTCTGTGCAAGAGGCTTCTGCACTGTCAAAGGGGTTGCTCTCAATGATGGCAGTTCCATTTGGTTTGTGTTGCTTGTCTTACACTCCCTTGTATAAGGTTTTTAGGAAGGATCGTGAAAATGCTAGAATGGCAAGTTTGAAAGAGGTAGAAATGATACAAGAAGTCTTATAAGGATTTAGGATTAATCATATGAATGTTGACACACTAAATTTTTGTACATTGTCTTATTAGAATTGATACTTAATTTCATCTTTTCAATTGAAGCATACACATTCAGCCACTCATGTATACAACTGGCTGCATGCCAGTCATTCAGGCAATGTAGCGAAGAATGATTTTTTTTTTTTTTTTTTTTTTTTTTTTAAGAGGGGGGGGGGCGCGCTGTGATTAATAAGATGTATAAGGTTTGTTATAAATAA
>CATIWR010266371.1:0-32543 GCA_949677035.1 Omphalea diandra | reverse complement strand
AAATATAGCCGATTGCATTCGATATGGAGATCCCAAACATCGCAATACTGACATTAAAATGGCCCTTGAGAGTGCTATTGTGCAGCAGATGGTCGTGAAGCAGAACTTAGGACCTTTGCTGTTGTATGTTGGTAAGAATGAGAAACTGTGGAAATGTGTGAACCCAATAGGTGGTAATCCTAAGGAATATCCAAAAGCAACATGGGATGAAATTCAGAAATTTCTAGCATCTCCTACTGGACGATCTGCAATTCTGTCTTCTCAATGCAGGTAGAGTCCATTATTTTGCATTGTGTCAGTTTGCCTTACCAACTTTCTCTTCTAACTACTAAAATGCTGTGCTATACTCCCTCATTTTATCATACAGGTATGAAGCTGCTATTTTTTTAAAGAATATGTGCTTGAAAGATCTTGCATTGGGTAAGATACTTCAGATCTTAAACATGGTAGTTGCCATAAAGAAGTGGATTTTACACCATCAATCAGGATGGCAACCGCTTACCATTACACTTGATGAGGCCAACACGGATTTAGGTTCAGCAGCTGCGACATAAGTTCGAACATTGCTATAGTAAGAAAAAAAAAAGCAGTGTAAATAGTTGCGAGGCCCTAAATATGGTGATGATTGGTTGAGAGTTATGACTGTAGAGAAGGCTCCTTTTCCTTGTAATTGGAGAGTTCATGGCAATGGTGGGAGTTGATTTTTTTTTTATGGTAAGTGCATAGGAATAGTTATTTTAATTTTTCATCCCTGGTAATGGTCTTAAAGTTTTATCTCAAGGAAGATTTGAATATTTGATTGGACAACCTTAACTGGGACAGTATGGCATACGAGTTTCAAAGGTTGCATGGTTTCTGGTTTGCCAGTGTGCATCCTTTTCACATGTAGGATGTACTGTTCGATATGTAGGTACTGCAATGGTGGCCCTATCTTCTCTTACATCTTCAGGATTTTGCTGGGGTTTTTCCTTATTGGAATTGACCTGTTGTGTGTCTCTAATTCCTGCCATCGTAAGAAACATTGCCTGAAATATTTATTGCTATAAGCATATGGATGCTTTAGCTAATTATTTGACCACCCACTGGCCCTTTTATGCGTTCATTGAGAGGGGTAACTTCTTATTCATGGCCTCAATGCATCATTGGAGTTAGTGCCCAAAAGGATTCTCCAACCAAGCTTTTGGTGATGGAAAATCAGACTGAATTCTGTTTATGTCCTTCTGGATGAGGGTGGAAGCTTCAACTAATTTATGGAACGGAAGATGATAGGTATGCGATTGAAAAGTATCAGTTTACACAGCAATGATTTACATAATTGAAGAAATTCTGTATGGTTGGGAACTTTTTGCTGGAAGCATATGCACTCCCAGCCTCAACGATCATATTAGATGAAAGAAGTAAAGTGGGAATGCGAAAACTCAACAGCAAATGATGGTTTGCGCTGTGAAGATAAGATGCTATGCTATAATTATCTTCATCTAGGTGTGGATTGATTTGTCATTGAGAAGGTGATGTTCTTGTAGCTTACTTGCACTTTTGTTCTTTCACATAAATTTTCAGTATTGTTTATTATAAATATATGTAAACCTCTACTACATGTATGAATGAGGAGCTGAACATCTTTTAGTATATCAGCAAGTTTGCTATGCTGTTGTCTGGATTGTATCATGTATGCTTACCTGAATAAAAGCAATGTATAAGCTCCTTTTCTAGAGCTATATTCTCTTCGAAGTAGGAAGTAGATTCTGTCTGTCCCCCCTCTCCCCTTTTTTTCTTTTCAGGGTACTACTGCAACTTCTGTAATTTGTCATGTTCGACCCCAATACTGATATGTTCCAAAATATTGTGGTGCGGGAGTACAGCAATGAGAATGTTTGCTACCATGTCACGGTAGCCAACACTTGGACCCTAAACCAAATGGTCAAATTTAAAATTTCATGGCAATTGAGTGTATATAATACCCATTTTCTGATTAATCAATTGCAACTTTTCAATGTGCCTAATTGGACTGATGGAAAGTGACTTCCATCTGATTTATGCATGAGGGCAAGAAAAAGAAAAAAAAAGTCAGATGTGAGCTCGTCCGAGTAATAGAGCCACAATTAACAAAAAAAAAAAAAAAAAGAGGATTGACAGTGAACAAGAGAAAAATAATACTTATAGTGTTTTGCATAAGCAGTATACTATTGAAAACAAAATTAACAATATAAAATTAGAAAATATTGATAGAGCTATAATTACTAAAAATTATAGGCAATTATTATATTCTTCTAATTATTGTAGTTTAAATTCAGGCAAAATAAAACCTTTTAATATGTTTCAATAGACAAATAACAAAATTTAATTTTTCTTACACGTTTTATTTAACATATATAATTTAAAATTATTTTATAAGCAATTCTATCTATATGTATTTGAATCATGATCATGATCTATTTTATTAACAATTAACTCTTCTTTTTTTATTTTAATTTGGTGTTAGAAGATTTTAAAATAATAAATTTTAACAAACCTAACAAATCTTTTAAGTATCTTTTTTGGAAGATTTATAATTTAGAATAAATAATAATTAATTGAAATAAATATTATGTATGGTGACACTATATTTTTCTTTATCTCTCAATTTGATGTATCAATGAAGAGTAGACTACAAAGTATTGATTTATGACAAATAACACAAATATAATTAAAGAAAATGGTGGAGCATTGTGACAAAAGTTGACTGAAACAACTATAAATATTCTAGCATTTTCTACTAAAAAATAACGTATCGATAAAGAAATAGACTATAAAGTGCTGATTTACGACATTTGTGTTCTTTTTGCTGAAATCTTTGAACTTTTATTATGTTTGTGATATCGAATCAAACATTTTATTTTTATTTGCAATCTTCTTTTCTTTGTTTATCTACAAGTTGTTTATTCACAACTTTGATTTGTATTTACAATCAAATCAAGTTTTGAGTTGATTGTTCTAGCTTAGTTTGGGTTGATTGAGAATTGGTTCTTATGATGTTTGATAGATCCATGTACTTATGTTGATCGCTTGTCAATCTTTTCATTCATATTGTGAATATTTATTTCCAAACTTTTGCTTTCATTGCAATTAGAGCTCCACTTTTGGTATTTGTGGTGTTGAGTTTTAGAATGGAAAGTTCCTACCTTCTTCAGCTTTGATTATTATTTCTTTTCATGCATTTGATGTTATTGTCATTTTACTACTTTAAAACGATACTTGATCATGGCTTTCACTGAAATAGATTTTCTTTTACCGTCCACTACTTCATAGCTTCATCGTCTCTTCTTATCATTTGCTTTACAATGATACTTTCGTTGGTTTTGTAGGCTTGCTGAGTTGAGGTGCTCCTATTGAGAACTATTATAATTTAAATATAAATTTTTATTTTATTTAATTAATGTAAATTTTGTGTTTGATAGAGGCAAAAAAGATTTTGCAATTTTAGCTTTACTGTTATTTTTATCATTGTTGTATATTATATTTTAATTTAAATAATCATATTCTTTAGAGTTTAATATTTTTTTTTAAAAAAATTATTCTTCTTTTTTTTAATGTTTGATATTCTTTTGCTTTTAAAAATAATTAATTTAGAACAATAGCTAACAGGTTTTTCCATCATGTGATTAATTAATAAAAAATTTTGAAATCAAAATTAATTAAGAAAAATAAAAAAAATCCTACAGAAAAAAAAATTGTATGCATCCGTACCAAGCTGTAAACTGGAAATTTTAACGAATATACATAAAAAAAAAAAAGAAAAAAAAAAAAAGGGCAAAGAGTAAAAGCTGCCCTCCAGCATTGGCAAACTATTCAAAGAAGCTAAGCAAAAAGGCAGCAGAAATTTCTCGTAGGCACAAACACACTCTCATCTGCCGCCGTTTATTCTAACTGATGCTTCACTTCTCAGGTCAGCTATCAATTTTGTTTTCTTTTTCTTCTGCTTTGGCGCGATCTACGTGATCTTTTTCCTCGAACTAGATAGCAGTAACTGCGATGCTGTCTCCTTTAACACTTTCAAAGAGAATTCCCAGATGGATCAATCTAAAATCATCACTTTCTTCAATTTCTTGCACTAATACCGTCCATATCAACCAAGAAATTGATCAAAGTATGCCAAACACCATGGATTTCGAAGAAAATATTCAATTTTTAAAGAATAAGCTGTATCCTGATAACTTAATCAAGGTTTTGCAGAGCACTAGTGATATAAATTCTGCTGTTAAGATATTTAAATGGGCTGCCCTTCAAAAACGTTTTAATCACACTGCTGATACTTATTACTGGATAATTTTAAAGCTAGGTTTTGCTGGTAATGTTGAGGAAATGGAGGGTTTTTGTCAAAATATGGTCAAGGAAAGGTGCCCTGGTGGAGAACACGTTTTTGTTTCATTGATTGAATCATTTGTTAGACATTGTAGACTAAATGAAGCAATCTGTGTTCTTGTTAACATGAGTTCAGGTGGTTATAAGCCTTCCATTGGCGTATTTAATATGGTTTTGGGAGCTCTTGTAAAGGAGAGGATAGGGTTTCAAGATGTGGTCTTTGTTTACAAGGAGATGGTGAAAGCAGGAGTGGTACCTACAATTGATACTTTGAATTACTTGCTGGAGGTTTTGTTTGAGACTAAAAGGGTTAGTTTTGCTTTGAATCAATATAGGAGAATGCACAAGAAAGGGTGTAGTCCTAACAGTCGGACCTTTGAGATAGTTATAGGAGGTCTTATTGTGAATAATCAAGTTGATGATTCCATTATCATTTTGGATGAGATGCTAAAACTTGAGTGCCCGCTGCAGTTAAGTTTTTATACATGTATAATACCTTTGCTTTGCAGCAAAAATAAATTGGAAGAGGCAACTAGGTTATTTAGGATGATGCGAACCTCTAATTTTGTTCCCAATTCATTTGTTTATGGGGCTTTGATACATTGTTTTTGCGAAAACCTTTGGTTAGATGATGTGGCAAACCTTGTCAAAGAGATGATGGAAAATTGTTTGACACCAGATAAAGATGTTCTTGTGGATGTTGTGAACAGTTTTTGTAAGTTAGGAATGATAAATGAGGCTGTAAATATCTTGGAAGATAACCATGTGCTTGAAACTTCTCCACACAATGCATTGCTTGGAGGTTCTTGTGATGCTGGTAAATTTTTTATTGCTAAAGGTCTACTTGAGAAAATGTCTGAGAGAAACATAGATGATTGTGATTCTTGGAATATTCTAATCAGATGGCTTTGTGAGAAGGCAGAGACCAAGAAAGCATGCGAACTTCTTGGGAGAATGATTGTATCTTCATTGCTTCCTAATTGTGCTACATACTCGGCTCTTATTATTGGCCTTTGTAGGTTAAGCAATTTTAAAGATGCTCTACAACTATTCTTGCAATGTAAGGCCAAATGCTGGGTTCTAGATCCTCTGTCTTACTCTGAGCTAATTGAATGCCTTTGTAGGGCAGAAGAACATCTTGAGGCTACTGAAGTGTTTCACTACATGTTTGCAAATAGATGTTCCCTTCAGTCTCTTTCATTTAGTATGCTGATCAAGGCTATTTGTGAGAAGAGACTGGTGAAGAAAGCAGTCAGGCTGCAGCAGATGGCTTATGCTACTGGTACTTCTTGTGATAATGCCACTTACAATTATATTATGCTCTGGTTATCTAAATCAAACGAGGGAAGAAATCTTTTAGTGTTTCTCTCGCAAATGCTGATTAAGGGTAGCAATCTTGATGCAGAGGGATATTGCATTCTGATACGAGGCATGATTGCACAGAATCGACTGCAGGATTGTGTTTTATTTTTCAAGGCTATGGTTAACGAGGGTTTGACTCCAGATTCAGGCACATTTTATAGTTTATTATCATGCTTGGCCAAACATTCTCAGTTGTATTCAGTTTCAACCACAATTTTTAAACTTGTTAAATTTGAAGTTCTAGATTCAACCATGTACAACATTCTGGTTAATGGTCTCTGGAAAGAGGGCCATAAGGATGAAGCATGTCAATTATTGGATTTGATGTTGGAGAAGGGTTGGGTTCCGGATGCTACCACACATAGGTTATTGATTGGATCTGCAGATAGGGTGGAAAGTGCGGAGAAGATGCTGGCACATGAAAACGCTACAATCAAAGATGATGTTCTTGACATACTTGCTGAGGGATTGACGAAACATGAACACACCTATTCCAGAGACGCATTTTGATCCTTAGATCACTCAATTTCTTAAGGCACTTTCTGCTTCTGAGCCTAAAGCTAGAAGATCTTGTCTCAACTTTTCCATCTTACAATACAAGGTATTGAAATTGTTTCACTTATTCCTTTTTGTGACTGTCATAAGCCGCATGTAAATAGTATAGTTGTCTCAGTGTTAGTCCTGTTGGATTGACCATATATGCTCAATTTATAATTTTCTGCTGATCTTTCTTATATACAATGATCTTGTATGTGCCAAAGGTAACACACACGACTGAGCTTACTATTAGTATTATGCTGGTTCCTTTCTTGTATTGTAAATTCGGTGTCTCCTATTGTGACATCTAGCATAAGTGCTAATTAAAATGCTGTAATATCCTTACAACTTAGTCCAAGGGCTAATTAGGAGAAAATTTTGAAATGATACTCCTAACCAAAAAGGTCTATAGTTCTATTCCCACCATGGTTTTTTATTTGATGTTATCCTGTTTATTTGGTTACTTTGTTAATGTAGTAGATTATCATAGTAATCTTTGACCAACACAAAAAAAGGGTACTTTTAAATAAAATCCACATTAATGTATGCTATAGACAAGAATGAAAACAACCATTTGTAAGGTATAGATGGAAAGTTGAACTTTGGGTGAAAATGACTGATTGAGCTAATAATGCACATTAATCTAGGCTGTAAACAGGGATGTCTTGTCTAATGCAAATTCATAAACTTTCTTAATCCATTAGATAGACATTTCTTTTGAGAGTGAGTTAGACATACTATTTCCTTATTTCCAAACTCCTCTTTCACAAAAATTAAAAAGAAGAGACAGATGGTTACTCATTAAAGTTTAAAAATTGTTGATTATAATAATGTGATTACCATAACAATCTCAATCAAATCCACGCGACTATTTTGTCCAAGAGTAAACAAAAAAATTTGGAAGTGATGACTAATAGAAGATTTAGATGGAGAGTTAAGTACAATTTTAGCTAATCAAGGCTATGAAAAGGAATGTTCAATGCAAATTCTTTAACTTGCTAGTTTAAAATACGACTTATATGGGTCCATTACCCATAGTATTGGACCAGCAGTTTAAGCTGTTATTCTTCCATGGAAATGTTCAAAAACAACATGAACATATTTGAGATGAACAAGAAATTGTTTTTGAGGGATTTAGGGGCTTGTTTGGTAACTAAACTGATAATCTTCTATTTAGTGCATTCCAAATGTTGAGTGTTTGATAAATCTTCTTTAAATTCTTAGTTTTAGTTATTGAAGATGTTGAGGAATTGTTTTTTCAATCTACTCAACCAGAATGTCACTGTACAGTTGACCCTATAGCAACATGAGATTGCATCAAGCCAGCAGCTGAACTTGGAGAAATTAGCAGTGAATTTTAGCAATAATGTGAAGGAGGAGGATCGGGTAGCTTTGCAAGGTGTTCTAAGAGTGGTTCATCATGGGAAATATTTGGGCCTTCTGATGTGTATTAGGCGATCAAAGCGAGAGATGTTCAAGTTTGTTAAAGAGAGGGTTGGAAAAAATTGAAAGGGTGAAAGGAAAAGGTTCTTTCGTGAATGGGAAAGCTTGTACTTATTAAATCAGTAGCACAGGCTATTCCACATTATGTTATGAGCTGTTTTTATTTCCAAAATCCCTTCGCAATAAGATACTAACTATGATTGCTAGGTTCCTTTTTATAAAGGGGTGCATTGGGTGAATTGGAAGAAATTTTGTTTGTCAAAGGCGAATTGAGGTTTGGGAATTAGGCATTTACTTGCCTTTAATCGTGCTTTTATTGCTAAAAAAGGGTGGAGGTTAATTCACCACCTACTTCTCTTTATGCTCGTGTTTTAAACTCAAGGTATTTCCCAAGGGTGGATTTTTTGTTTACTGATACTTTTCATTACCTTCATATTTTTGGTCGAGCCTTATGGCATTAAAAGTGGCTGCTTGAGGTGGGCGTTTCGTCATGAATAGCAGATGGTTGTAGTGTGAGGGTGCTTGATGATAGGTGGGTCCTGGATTTGTGCACTGGTAAGTCTCTTGCAACTGCAGTGAATGAGAATTTGCAAGATATTCAAGTTAATCGTTTTATTGATATGGATTCTCATATTTGGAATAAAGCATTGCTTGAAAGTTCTTTTTCCCAATTGGAAATGAAAGCCATCCTGAATATCAGATTAAGTAGGCGGATGCCAACAGATGTTTGATACTGGAAGCATGCTAAAGATGGGCTTTATTTGGTTAAGTCAGCTTCTTTTATTGCTCAACAGAGGTTGAGGTGTCTCTCCGGTTTCATCTTCCTTTGGGCCTTATCCTATTGTTCGAAAATGCTGGAATGGTGATGTTCCACCCAGAGTACAATGGTTTCTTTGGTGAATAATTCAGAATAATCTTCCTTATTTTCAGAATTTGCCTAGCAGAGGTTTGAGGGTGAATCCTATTTGTACTAGAAGTGGAAAGGAACCTGAGACCATCTTGCATGTGCTAAAAGATTGTTCCTATAGTAGAGGGTTCTAGCTTAGTGGACCCTTTGGCATTTGAAACAGATCAAGTGATGGTCGCTGATATGAGAGAATGGTTACTGAATATTGATATGACAGTTGAGCATGATATTTTTGAAAAATTTCAGGGGTCTATGGAGGATCCTGTGTATGCTAGCGTGAGAGCTCTGAAGTATCTTGATGATTATTTACATTTGAGGCAACCTTCTGGGCCTGAGAGCTATCTACAGTTGCAAAGGTCTGCCCCTTCTCCTGGTACGGTGAAATTGAATGTAGATGCCGTATTTCTGTTAGTAATGGTCATGTTGGTGTTGGTGCTGTTTTACATGATCATTTTGGACAAGTTTTGCTTGCTGTGTAGAAATCTTTAGTGCTGGACTGTGTTTCTCTATTAGCAGAAGCAATTGCTATCTTTGAAAGTCTGTCATCTGTTGAAGCTCAGTTGTGGCCAAACATTACAATTGAAAGTGACTGTTTAGCTGTGGTGCATGGTCTTCAGTGATGATGTTCTGTTTTTAGCCGAGTCTTTTTCTAATGTTTCTTATCAGTTTGTTAAGCGTTCTGGTAATACCGTGACATTTTTTTTTGGCCAAACTTGCTGCTTTAGGGCATAGTAATGTGGTTGTGATGAGGAATGTTCCATTCTCAGTTGACTTTCTTGTAAGGGAAGATATCTCCCATTTTTCTACTTAATATCATTTTTCCCTTCTCAAAAAAAAAAAAAAAAAATGTTGCCTATCCTAACCAAATTTTTGACAACTCTAATTTATTGTAGAATTTTAGTTCCTCGGTGCAGTAATATATATTTTCTTTTTATTTCAGGGCTATCATTTGCAATGGATGAAGAAAATGGGAGGGATATGCCATAGGGAGGGAATGTTGATCCTAGAAACTTAAGGGTTAAAAAAAATAAAAAAAAAAACTAGAAGTGTCGTGATACTAGGAAAGGTAAAGGCTGGTAATCCACAAGATTTGAGGCTGCCTCTCCGTTACATTCCTCTTTATAGGTTATTGGAAATTTGCCCATTTTAATGTGATATTGCCACATAAAGCCACTTAACATGTTGAGGGTTTGATGAATCTTTCTAACAAATTCTAATAATGCGATCATTTATTTTTATCTATCTTTTTTACAGTTTGAGTGAGAGGGGAAGTGTAAATCTTACTTTTTATGTAACAGGTATGAGTTTTAACAGAACCCTAATCAAAATGCTAATCAGTTCTGTGCACGAAATATATAATTTATGGTAATTGCTTCATTTTACTCATTCTAGTGGCTGCAAAGAGAAACCATTACATGTGCAGGACACAGAATGGATAGTAAGGGAATTGGGTTTTGTGTGAAGGAAAGAAGTCTGTTCAGTGACAACCTCAAAAAGCAGTACAAAGTAGCATGAAATGCATTTTCTGCTCATCCTCTTACTAATAATGGACTTACAGGTAGGAATAAAAATAACATGACTCGAAAGATTGTTGTTTGTGTTTGTCCTATTCACTATATGAATAGAATGGAGAAACACAGAATCCATCAATCAATGTATTCTGTAGTCGGACAGCAACTGATTCACCACTTGTGCAGAAAACCAACAATCTCTCACCATCGTCCATTATAATCATGCGAAATGACTTCATCAACCCATTTGCCTGGTGCAGATAAAGATTTATTTGTCCGTTTTTGTTTTCTTTCCCAATAAAAGATAAAAAGCTAGAGAAAGAAGGAGATATAAACAACATTCAGAGAAGTCATTTTGAGAAAGCAAGTGAATTAGCTCTTTGTTATTGTTATTGGTGTAGAGAAGCACAAATTCTTCATATCGAAGTAAAAGCAAGAATTGTATTTAAGGCACAGCTCAAGTGGGGTAATCTTGATTTTGTGCGCAAGATAAATGTACTGGCACTCGAAGCATGATTGAAACAATATAAGGAATGAATCGGAATCTGTGACTTCTTATGCTCATAAATAACTGGACAAAACAAAATAGAAATATTCTCCACAATAAAGTATCATTAATCATCACTAGAACGAACATTTCCCATCAAACAAAGTCTTAGTCCTAGTCTTTAATCCCTTATGTTAGAGAATCTCCACAAGATTTAACATAACATTCTTTTTCTTCGATCAAATATTTGGTTAATTAAACTTAACAAATAATTCCAAGTAAGCATGCATCATCATAATTCTAAAACATCAATCAGAAAATTTCCACTTTCAGTCGACAACTAATTGATGAAAAAGCAATAACAGTGGCATCCTAGACCATAAAATGGATTTATATTACCACTGAAAAATGAATACAAAACAGGTAAAATTAGCCCTAAAAAAAAAAAAACAAGAAAAGAAAAAGAGGGTACAAAAGGTTGCTAATTACGAATTACATTAGGCTAATGAAAATCTAAGCAAAATTACATGGACATGTGCCTCAACAACATGCGCCTCAACAACATGCGCTACAAAAAAAAAAAATTACTTTCGACTACCACAAAATCACGCTGCCTTGTTAACATCATTTAGCACCCAATCCATCTGCAAGAAAAAAAACAAAAATTCCATCTTGATCGTTAAAATAAAAAATTCCACCACCAATAAAATAAGAGCAGTTAGTAATTAATTACCAAGGGTGATCTTGGCATTTCCGTTGTTATCAGCGGGAGAACGGACATCTCGTTCCCGTTTTCCTAAAATACCGGATCCAGAAACTTGAACGGAGACGGAGTCAGCCTCTTTCCTTTTAGCCACCAATGCCACATGTTCCAATGCATCCCTAGCTCTCTTCCTACAAACAGCGGCCTCCTTCACCCGTCGCTCCGCCTCCGTCTTCGCCACCACTGCAGCCTTCGCCATCGACGACGCCGCAATCCTAGCCGCACAGAGCAGAACGCCTGCCATCTTCTTATCAATGGCGGTTTTTTCGAGGCGGAAGAAGGAGAAAGAGGGGTCGGCGCAGGGGGGGCAGAGGAAGGCGGAGGAGGAGGAGGGGGAGGAGGTGCAGTGGCAGTGGGTGAAGGAGGAGCAGTTGGAGCAGGAGAAGCGTTTGGAAGGGGGAGGGGGGGAGGAGTCGTAGAAGGAGAAGCAGGAAGGGCAGAAAGAGGAAGGGTGGAGGATGAGGACGCAGGAGGTGCAGAGACGGCGGTAGATACCCCGGAGACGTACCTGGTGCAGGATCCACGTGTCTTTCGACCCGCAGTTGCCGCATTCTCCCTTGGTTGTATTAGGATTGATGTTCATTCTGGGGGATTGTATTCTAATGAAGGAGACGACGAAGTTTTTATTAGTGAGAAGAAGGAGGAGGATTTTAGGGTTTGGGCCGGTGGTGGTGGTTTAAGAGAGGGCGGAGGTGTTTATGCGGGGAATTTGGAACGAGCAGGCAGCTGTTTGCACCTTTGAGAGAGCGGACAAAGAGGGAGATAAGTGGTGCGTGTAATGATAAATAAATTAATAATTACTAAAATTTTTTTATTTTGATATAATTAATATTAATTAATTATTTTTCAAAATTATAACTATCATTTTTTCTCATTTAATGATTTCTCATTCATGCTAATATATAATTTTAGTGAAAGATAATTAAAAATATATTAATTAATATCAATTAAAATTATTTATAATTAATTATTTTTTAAATTTAAATTTAAAATCTAAAAATTATAGATATTATAAAATGAAGGGAGTAATAATTAATCTCACCACTCCAAAGGATGTCGTGTATGTAAACTAAACTTTCTAAGCTATGTTATGACTTATAAACGGAGTGCAAATATTCTCCCTATGCAAGAAAGTGGGTTAGGGCGATATTTTAATTCATAATTTGAACAATAATAAATAAAAAGGAATATTATGAAAATTAGTATGATGAATTTAATAATAATAAATTTATTTTAATAGTAAATAAAAAATATAGTGATTTTCATTTTTTTTTCTCCTTTTATAATCTTTTTAATTGAGTAGCATTACATGAAAAAATTGTATAATTTTACAATTTTTTAATTTATTATTTTTTTACAGAAAAATTCTAATTGGAGAATATCTTTTTATAAAATAATAATAAATAAAAAATAAATTTACATGTGATTTTTTAATATTTAACTATTCATCTACTATCCAACAAAAATCATAAATTTATTTTTATTCATGTAATATATTTAATACTGTAAAAATATTATACGCACATATATATTGGTTTTTATTATCATTTTTATTTTTTATTTGATTTTATTAAAATATCTAATAATAAAAAATATTTTTATAAATAATAATCAATTATAGTACACTCTATATATATATATATATATATATATATATATATATATGAATTTTAAATGTTCAACTAATTAATTATTTTTTAAAATAATAAAGTTATTTATTATAATACTATAACAAAATATTATAATTATAATTATGTCGTGCAATATATAGATGAACAACTAGTTAAATAATATTATATAAATAAAAGTCGAATGTTTCTTTTTATCTTTTTAAAGAATATTTTGATACTAATGTAAAAATTACGTTAATAGATACTTTATTGGTCTCGATTACAATTTTTTTATTTATTATTTGATTTATTAAAATGTCTAATC
This sequence comes from Omphalea diandra, assembly GCA_949677035.1. Taxonomy (NCBI): domain Eukaryota; kingdom Viridiplantae; phylum Streptophyta; class Magnoliopsida; order Malpighiales; family Euphorbiaceae; genus Omphalea; species Omphalea diandra. The sequence continues at coordinate 19,257 of CATIWR010266371.1, read as the reverse complement.
ATAATAATACAATAATAAAGTTTAACTATCATTTACATAAATTTTAAAATATTCAATTAATTAGATAATATTTAAAATATAAATTTATTTATTATAATATTCTCCTATAATTATATTGCACAACACACGAGTAAACGACTAGTTAAATAATATAATATGAATAAAAATTAATATTTTTAAACTCTTTAGAAAATATTTTGATACTAATGTGTTATTAGGTTAATAAAAATTAAGTGTATAAATTCATTTGAACACCATATTAGAATCAAAGAGTGAAATTTAAAGATTAATTAATTTTATAATTCTTAACATTCCAAAATATTCAAACAAAAAGTAAGGTTAATTCACTTGCATTGTTATTTAATTTCATATATTTTCATCTTATCCACTTCAAATTTCCATGCATTGCATGAGTAGTCTTTTATTTTTTTGGGTATAAAAATAAAGGAATTAAAGCCAAAATTGGGGCAAAATGTTATTGAAGTAGTCTTCTAGCAATTAAAAGCAGTGTTTATCTTCACAAGTAGTCTTCTCTTTCCAAGTATTTCTGATACATGTAGAAAATAAGGGCCAAGATGCCTAAAAGCTTTTTCCTTTCACGTCGGATAAATGAAACCACTTTGACAGTAAGAGACAAGAGGCTTTTACTTTTCGAATCACGTTGGATGCCCACCTTTATTTGGTTTTTGTGCATACTAAGTTTGCTTCAGCTTTCAGGACTATCTTAAAGCAAAGTTCTTTTGTCAACAAATAGGAGCACATGCCTCTGCATACCTTAACTAGTGAACATGTGACTGGGACCATTCCTTTACTCATTGGAGACCTGATATGTTGCAATTAGTCCATAATGCTATTGAACAGTACATAAATGCATTACGGAAGGTGAAAATTGTAGAGGAGCCTTCTTTATAAACCTACAAATTTGAGAACGGCTACGTCTACAACAACTAAACACATGCTTCCCTAACATTATTGTCATGCTCAGTGCATGTTATTCCATCTCTTGGTAACTATAAAGCTAAAACACATCTAGCAAAGAATACCAAGGATAAACTCTGGTACGATGCTAAGGTTAATTGGCATAACGGTGTAAGTTTGAGTGCATCTTTCAGCCCCTCCAACATAGTTGTTACATGTACATATTCTGATGCCTCTGGTCCCTGAGTCTCATCCCTATTGATGAGATATGAGGGCATCAACATCATGTATACAGATTCTGACAAATACAAAAGCATTTGATTAGTTGAATAACTGGAATTGCATTTTGCATGATATCTAAGGAACTCCACCGAGCAATCTAGAAATCTGTAGTGCAAGCGTAAGTTTATAAAGAAAATAGTAAAAAGAAACATCTTGGCCAGTTGTCGAAATCTTAAAAGGAGCAAGTAGTTTGGATATGAAGCTGCATATCTGGACATCAGCATGTGCATAACGTATGGAAGTAATTCCTGTAAATGCACATCAATCTTTGTGCACATGGACTTCATAAATGTGCAAATTCATAAGATAATCGAGAAGACCAATAACCCCAGTGATAAAATAACATGGAGCAAGTCAAAATTAAAATCTTCCACTACCATGATTAAAGGCAATGAAAGTGCATTATGTGCAAATAACTAGTACTTACAGCGACTAACACTTTACAAAAGCTCTTTGCAAGTGGATTTGTTGTGCCCAAGACCCTTGCATCTACTGCACTGGAGCTGACGTTTAACTAAATCTTGTGGCCCACATTTCTTAGTAGTGGGGCGGCCTGGAGGACGACGGGTTGGGGGAGGGGTTACAGTTACTGTAACCTGAGAAGATTCTTTTTGTGCAGGCCAGTCCCCATTTGGTATAGGATGAACTGATTCTGAATAAGTTAATCTGTAGCTCTCAGTTGTGAAATACCTTGAGCAATAGTCATATGGGCTCCTTCCTATACAACTGATGACAGCAATAGCATGGCAGCAAGGTAAACCAGTGAGTTGCCACACTTTGCAACTGCAATCACAGTGATCAATATCTACCACTTCCACTGATTCACCACGAACCTCAAACGTGCCACCACCAGACAGTAGCACTTGAAGGGAACGGGCTTTTAAGCCTTCCTTTTCAAGTTTGTCCTCCATGGATGGAGTTAATCTTGTCATCCACAGGTCAGATTCAGCCCGATGCGTGTAAATCAACTCCATAATCTTACCCCGTATTGCATCAACCATCTGTGTTATTGGCAACTCGTGAGCATCTGATGCCCAGCTATAGAACATCTCACCATAGTTGGATGTCATATGGTTATATCTTGCACCCTGAAAATATGCATTAGCCCAATTTCGAGGCTCACTTTGTATGATCCAATTGTAAGCTTCTAGTGAAATGCTTTTGATGCTCTCAATGCACCTTTCAAAGTCTTCAGGTCTGGGTGCATACGCAGCAGAGTAAAAGTCCTCAACCATGAGGCGCTTTACCTCATGAGAAAACTGCCCCTTTAAGTCTCGAATAAGTTGCTCGGTCAAGTATTGAAGGCAATAGCCATGGTATGCACCCTTAAATATATCAGCAATTGATTCCTTTAGACCCTTCTGTTTGTCTGCCACAAATGTTAAGGGACAACATGTTGGAAGTGCAGTTTTCAGTTGTAGCAAAAACCAATGCCAGTTATCATCAGTTTCTGAATCTACTACAGCAAAAGCCACAGGAAATACACCATCATTCCCATCTGCAGCAGTTGCAGCCAACAATGTGCCTTGATATTTTGACTTCAGAGGTACGCTGTCAAGGAAAAGGAGAGGCCTGCAGCCTTGAAGAAAACCATACAATGAGGCATGAAATGAAACAAATAGGCGCTGGAAACTTGAGTCCTCCTTGGTGGTAAATGTAGCAAGACTACCGGGATTAGTCTCTGTTATCTTTTCACAGAACAAGGGTAACTGATTATATGCCTCCTTATATGAACCTTGAAGCTGCTCCTTTGCAATTTCTTTTCCGCGCCACGCCTGAAAATAATTTAGCTGGATCCCATACTCTTGTTTGATATCATTGACGATATCCTTAGGCTTGTAGTTAGGAAAAACTTTCAACTTTTCCTTAATGATGCTAGCCACCCAGCTCCGAGTTGCTTGATGCCCTGTTGTCACTACAGACCCTTCACATGTATGCGTTGGATTCATCTTCTTAATACAAATTAATTGAGTGGTTGACAACCTTGATGCATGTATTCTCCAAGGACAGCCGTCTGCTTTGCATTTAACAGTTACACGGTGACTATCGTTCTTCTTATACCTAAAAGCAAACTGATTTGCAATGGCATATTTGCGCAATGATTCACGAAATTCATGAACGCTGCTGAATCTTTGACCCACCCCAGTGATAGTATTCTGCCACTGCTGTGCACCTTTGGCGTGCCTCTCATCAGCGGAACTAACAAGAGGAAGAATAGGTGAAATGTCGAGTGGTTGGTCAATCTGTGCTTCATCGACATGAACATTAACATGATTGGTATCAACTACAACGTCAAGAGACCCAGCAAGCTGGATAGCAGATTGCAGGGTATCATCCACAACTCCATCTACAACAGCTAGAGGTGCATCAACAGGAGGCACTGCTTCTGACAAAGTTGTTCTGCTTGATCTACAAAATAAAGAATTACCAAAATCATACTACTACATCCAAAAACAATAACACATTTTAGCTTAGACAAGGAGAAGACTACCTACTGGCGGGCAAGTTTGAGACATCAGGCAGAACAATATCTTCCAATATTACATAAATGTCAGTGGTAACGGAATCCCCATGAAATTTTATCATCCGCTTTAGGTCCTTGTCATTGGAGATTGTAATGAGAGTCTTTCTATTGCTTGGGAGAAAATACTTCAGTGACATGTTACTAACATTACAATTAAACATTTCAGCCACTTCCATCTCGAATTCATTAAACTTCATTTGGTCATCAATGTCTATAGCATGAGCATCACCGCCTTTATAGGACAATGAACCATCCTTATTAGCCTCAAATTCTCCCCCCATCTGGCAAATTGCTATTAATTTAGTCTCTGCCATGACCTGTCAAAAACAACTGAATAATTCACAGCAAAAACACATGTGGCTCCACATTGACAATAAAATTTTATGGAGTCTTAAAATCTCATGTAGTGTGATATCCACATCATTTTTCAGGATAACAACAAACTCTTACTCAAACACTTCACATTGCTAGCCGTAGGGGGGCCAAAAAAAAAAAAGAGTAACTGAAGTTGGAATCTTTCAACTCTTTTGAATCATAATGAAAGTAAGCTAAAACACGCATCAGATTCATTTACTCAGCGCCAGAATCAATTAACCGTCTCTGCAATTCAAATGATCATACCCGCGCCCGAAAACATTAACAAATACAACAAAATAACAAGAGGAGCACCGAACAAAAAAAAAAAAAAAACCCTAAAATCGAATTCAAGTTCAAAAGGCTCATAATTTAATAACTAATCCATCCAAACCGAAAAAATATTATTCAGAAATTCCACCAATGGCCCACAAAAAACAGAAATAACAAAACTACGAATACAAAACAAAACGCCTAAGAGATAGATGCAAAACAAATAAATAACGACACAAATCCACAAATACACAAGGAAAGTTGTTACCTTTGGGTTTAAATGACGAGCCGAGAAGTGGGGAAATTAGACAACGGGTTTCCAAAATCCCAAATTGGGGAAAAAATCTGTAAATTACGTATTTGGGTCGAAATCTGACCCAATTGTTAGGTTACATGGAGAGACAGGAAAAAAGGGACCTGTTTGGGTAGGAGGATAAGAGGCTGCGACTGCTACCTAGCTACGTTAACAGGGAGGAGATGCTCTCCTTCGTTTCTCTGCCAATAGTTTTTGTTGCGGTTCGTGCTTTTAGTTATATGGATGGTGGATTTGGGTGCCACGTAACTATAGAATGATAAGGGGACTTATTTTAGTGGGCCGTCGTTGAGTTGCACAGAAATCAGATTGTTTTTTTGTGCATCTGTTTTCGTGCTCAATATATAAATCCAAAAACAATTATTTTCTAACGACGGCTCATTATTTTATAGTGATAAAGCCCAATTTTATGCTGATTGAGAAATTAAATTAAATTTTTTATTTACTATTATAGCAGAATATTGAAATGAGAGGATTTTCTTTGTTGTGCTGCGTATTCACTATTATAATGGAAAATAATAAAAAACTCTTTATTTTGTAAAATTAACAATTTTTAATACAATCTAATTAAATGATATGATATGACATGCTAAATAAATTTTAAATTTAATATAAATAAATTTTTCTTGATAAAAAAAATAAATTTTAAACAGATTGATAGGTCTAATTTGCAATAAATATAATTAAACATGATTATATAATTAACATGTAATACATGATAAAAAAATATATACATTTGAACACAATTAAATAAATATGTTTATATATAAAAAAATATTTTTGAATCTAACTTTATATTTGTTTAGATTTTAATCTTTATTCTCTATTTTTCTCAATATATAAATATTCTTTAGTTAAAAATTACAATTTTATAATTTTTCATATATTTTTAATTAAACGTATATTTTCATATCATGATATGTTACTATCCATTACGATACGATTAATTAAACAGGTTTATATGAGTTATATGGTGTAACATGTTTCATAAATATATTCATTGTTAAAGTTGAAATTTTTGACATGATTAATTAAACGAATTGTGTTTGAATTGAGCATTTTTATGTTATACAAGTGTCTTGACACGAAACAAATTATCACCCTATTATTTTATAATTACATGCTCATTCATCCTATTAAATTTCATGAACCAAAAAAAACTCATTATTTTTATGTATTCTTATAGATAATATTTATAATAATTTTTTAAAAAAATTATAGATAGAATGATACATTATATTATAAAGTTTTGAGTAGTTGATACTAGACAAATAATATATATTTTCGAATATAGGTAAACTATCAACGTTACAATGAAAAACTTTCATTATATGATGGAAGAAGAAATTTTAAAAAAAAAATTATTGTTTAAAAGAAAATAAAAGATGAGTACATCTAATTAACATAAGTTTCAATAGTTGATGCTTTATTGTTATTTATAATGAGCAATAAATATCACATTAATGTGTTAGATTTTTATTTATGCTATTAGCTTCGATTGAAAATTATTAAACTTTTGATGTCAGAATTTTGAAATCGACTATAAGCATTCAAAGTGATTGGATTATGGACACTTATATTAAGTGGCGAAACTGTCCAAACAACTTCCTCTCGTTGTTTGAATTCAAGAATGCAGATACTCCTATTTTAGATTACTCAGAAAGAGTTTTAATTAAATAATTTTGTATAGATAAGATTTAAGAAGAGAATATGGTGCAGCTCTTTGTTATTTTGTTTATTTTCAAATGGAAAAGGAAAGGTGATGATAATATTATATAAGACAAAGATAGTGGGCATATTTATAGCAAAATAGAGAATGCGAGATTTACTCAGTATGAGTTCAGTTTGATAGGGGCACTTGCTTACAAATTGATATTATCCAATCCCAAACGATTCTACTTTCCATATCATTTTCTGCAGTTCTGGTGAAAGGATTTACTCATATAAGTTTCGTGATTTTGTTGTCTACACAATTAGAAGCCATTGATTAATTATGTTGTAGTGAAGGCAATTGGAGGCTTTACTAAACCATTTCTCCTCAATTGAGAGGAATATGTAAAGGATATGTGATTCAATTTAGATATGAAGTTGCGTCAATTTAGTTTGTAGATGGAGGATTTGAACTTACGAAGACATGCCCCTATAATTTCTTAGCAGAATGGGCTCTTTGGATTTATCTTACGGCAATTAGTGGCAACATTTTCTTTTATTTTTTTTTTAAAGGTAAGAAAAGGGTAGAGGTTGGTAGTCGCCGTGTCACACCACTCTAGGAATCGACGTATGAAATGATAGTGCGAATTTGACATTGGTGTATCAGTTTTCAGGGCAGGTTCGATGGGAAGCTAATAGGCCTCTACACCCTCCAATCATTCATCCATTATTTTTTTTAATGGACTCTTAATCATAATAATCACAAGAAACAAAGTGGGCTATGCAGCACGGTCCCGGAAGCATAGTGCCTGCCACTACCGTTTGTCTAATCTACATGGTATTTCGAAAATCAACATAATGGTTCAAGGGATTGTCCTTAGATGCAGAGGCTATACAACTGATATGCACCATAATTTTCAATCTCATGTCAGTCCACAATAATACAACCTTAAGCTGATGAAACACAGGGTACTAGCAATCAACATTCTTACTTGATCTGGCATGTAAAATTAAAAACCAGAACGATTTGTATTGTAAACGCTACAGCTCTGATGCAGGCATCCATCTGGAGCTTGTTTCTCAACCCATTCTGCTGTTGGGAAAGTCAAGTAGTGATGCAAACGGTCTAGGTAAGGATGCAAAAAATCCAATTCAACTTTAAGGTTCAATCACAAGAAAAAAACTCAAGAAGTTTAAATTTAGAGCTTTCATGCAAGGGGAAATTATAAAAAGATTAACTCAAGAAAGTAATGGATTACATGAAAACCAAATACAAAAGATGAGAGCATGATGTCCTCAGAAGGAGTGCTTAACTTGATTCAATGGAACCTCAATTCATGGAGGGAAGAAATTGAAACAGAAGGTTGAAACACGATCGTGCGTCCTCAAGAATAAGCACCAAATTTCAATAGAAAGTTGTGACATGGGCTATGCGCATGACCGTGCATTTTCTCGATCTTACTACACATTGTTGCGACACTGCTGTGTGCATAATTGTACGACTTCAAGCAATTTTTGGGAAAAAATTTTATAACCCCAAATTCTTTATCAGCCAATCATAATGTTTTAATATTTTCCTTATATCAATAGAAGGGGATTAATTAGTTAGTTTTAGAAAGAAATTAGCATTTAAAAAATAATATAAGTCCTATTGTGTTTAAAAATATCTAAGGAAGATTCTTTTCTATATTCTATTAGGATTTATATCAGTTTAAGCCTTGCAAGCCTATAAAAGATCCCAAAAATGAGTTTGTAAGTAATTTTGATTAATAATTAAAAGTTTTTTATGAGATTTTATTTTTTTCTTGAGTTCTTGAAAGAATTTAGTAAGATTGTAACATGAAAACTTAATAATTTCATAAATTGGTTAATTTTAATCTTTGAATTGCTTAGTCAATTTAGGGATTTGAGTTAACAAACTTTAAATTATTATAACTTAGGTTGGTATAAACAGATTTTCTAAAAGTCTAGTTGAGATTTAAAGATTAAATTTTTATCTTGTTCTTGATTATCTTAGAAAATTCCTGAAACTTAGGATAAGAATTAGAACTTCATAGCCTATTTCGTATCAAGTAGGGTGGAGGTTGGGGGTTCATGGTACCAAAACCATGACCACTGGCCAAATATTATGGCTGTTGTTCATTGGAATGCTGCCTCATTGAACTACAAGCAAACAGAAAAGGACAGGTTAAAGACAACTTACTAATAAACAAATCAAAATCAGGCATCATCCTATAGGTTTCATCACCATTAGAAAAACTCCAATTACAGATTTAAATGCAAAGAGACGGTTGACTTTATTCGGCAATTAAATATAGAAAAGAGGCCTTCTTCCTTGTTGGAAGCACACAAAGGATGTTTCTGTGGTAATCTTTGCAGTTACAATGCCTCGTACAATGACAGTGAAAATTTTGCAACAAATCAATTGATGCTGGAGTACCTTTATTCACAAGTTGAAGCCGACTTATGCTGCCACACACCTTAACAACAAATATTTAAGACAAAAGTACAAATATCTACCCTACTATAATTGGACCTTAGGTTATGAACTTTGTGTTCTCATCAGATCATTTTAAGTGAAATCTCATCAACAATTGACACAAGTGAGAAAAAGGTTGCTCAAAAGGTTGGAAAAGGGATTAGAAGGGGATACTGGAGATGAAGGAGGGGCAGTAAAACAAAATGTTAATGATGCATTATTAAAGAAAGAATTATTGGAGAACAAAAGGACGAGAAAAGCTATAAGAATTTAGAAAGTACAATGAAATAGCATTTGAGTCATAAAACAGTATCTTTGCAGAGAAGCTGAGGAAAGGTCATGTACAATGAATATGAATGGCATGATAAATAACCTACCAAATTGAGGAGACTTGTTTGCATTTCTTTGCAGAAATGTAAAGAAAAACAACAAATTGCAGAAAAACAACATAAACATTAATAACGGTAAACAGTAAGAGTGTTGTCCCTTCTCTTCATTTGAGGAGAAAGAGAGAGGGGAGCGTATAAAGCTAACAATTGATTGGGTGTAACACAACTGCTCGAGGAAGTGAAAAAGAATCTCAATATATTGGACCATTTTATAATAAATGGATATATTGAACTTAACAAGCTTATAAATAATGAGATGAAATATTTGTTATCAACATTCATTACTTGACTACAGATTTATCTTAATCAGGAATCTCCCCTTGATGCCAATTTCAAATGTGACTCATGGACTCATGGTGATGCAGTTATATGGTTTATACAATCTCTCCTACAGAATGGACTTACATAGTGCTGCTCCCGGGAAGACCTTGCTAGTGATGGGCTACAAATGTCAAAGAAAAGTGAGACAATGGACGCAGAAAAAAATTTTCTACCACCAACACTATCATCAGAAATTTTTTGGGAAAAACGTTTGTTCCAAGAAATAGCTTGAGCGGGTGATAAAGCAAGAAGAGCTCATTGAACTTCTAGAGATAAAGACAAGGAGCAATAATGACGATGTTTGGGAATGCGAATGAATGCAGCCTCTGTGGTATAATCAAACCATAAATTCATGCAAGTTCCATCAGACACCATAGGAGATGCAGATCGTTGTGAACCACAATTTCAACTACTCGCATTATCAAATTCTGTAAGGGCATCTGGATGCTGCTTCTTACTCTTGCCACAAAGGGCTATAAATTACATTCTAGATGACTTGACACCGTACATGAGAATCAGTAAACATGCTTATTTGAGAGAATGAGAAATTGTTTTACTGATGAAATACCATCTGAATGATTGAAAGCAAAGCATACCTCTTCAATTAGGGAGATATGCACAAGTGAAGCCATCACTAATAATTTTGTTGATGGCATCCCTGAACTTGTAATAATCCTCAAACTTGTGGCATAGTTGATGAGAAATCCAAGCATAACCAGTAATAGGACCAACTTCCCCATCTTTTGGATCCCTAAAATAGGTAGGAACTTCAACCCCAAAATGATCCCTCAAATGGGTCCTTAACTTCAAAGTATCAGATTCACTCGAAATCCCCAAACAAACAGGCAATCCAACCATGATCATGCTCCCACACATGTGGGGCTGGCACCTAAGATGAGTTCCCCAAGCTTTGACCAACATTTCCCCATCTCCACCACCATTTCACGATTCCTCTTCTTAATTCCCTCAATCCCACCAGGAAATCGAATGATAAAGTCCAAAGCTTTAGGAAATATTAACGGAGCACTATAGTCCCTAGTTGCAATCCAAGCATTTTCCACAGCCAACCCATTACCATACTCATGGGAAGCAACAGGATGATGCAAATCAATATCAAAAACATCACCTTTACTATTATTGCTAGACTTTCTCCAATACAAGAATGCAACAGAAGGCGGGCAAAAAAACCATTTCTGCAAATTAATAGTGTAAAAATCAGCCCCAATGTCTTTCATATCAACATCAACACACCCAATCCCATGAGCAGCATCAACAAACACCTGATCTGCACCTTCCTCTCTACAAATCTTAACCAAATCCTTAACAGGAATCGCCCCACTAGGCATGGAGGTCACGTGATCAATCACAGCCAACCTAACTTTCCTTCTACCTCCTTTCCTTCTCTGGACTGCCTTTCGAAATTCCCTAACGTTAAAATTTGAATTTTATTAATATAATCTCTCTCTAATACTAAAAACAAATAATTGATACCTTCAATGCTGATAACCATGGCGATAATATCATAAAAGTTTTGTGATAAATTACTATTAGTCGTTCTCATACAGTGTATGAGATACTGCAAATTGTTGGCCCTTGTGACTAGACTTTGCATTATCGTGCCTTTTGTTTATTCTCACACTTTATTTTATTCAAAATTTTGTTCATCTGTATCTACAACTTGTAATTTATTGACATTTCTATTTCCTCGTCCCCATGGACGAATGCAACATTATTAAATAGAGAGCTCTAGCTGAAGTAGACTTACTAATTAATTATGACAAAATTCATTTAAAACCGTTTGAATTTCTTAAGTTCTATTATTAAATTCTCCTGTTGAAGATATGTTATTTTTATCAATTTAGCTGAGCGAACAAGCATCATAGTGAACCAGAATAACACTACCGATTGACTTTGGAATCAATTCATATGATGCATAGTAAATATTCATAACCATGCTAAATCAAGGACAAAAAAACCTCAGACAACTGCGCATAAATTATATTACACAACAAGCAGTATGTGAATCAATTGGGGTGGTCAATACAAGAAATTCATAATAGGAATAACATCTCTGGAAAAGACTGAGAAATGGGCTCATTTAAAACATGATAATTTTGACCCTAGTGAATGATGTATCGCTATTTTACTTTGTCATAAGCAGCTATGTTCTGTGGTTCGCATTCAGGACTAAAGAGGCGGACTAGGAGAGCAGAGGTTGAACTCACAGAAACAGCCCCACAAGTAGCCCAGCGAAGGCTCCTTGGAACTGTAATCCTAGGACCTGCATGAGAACAGAATCAAGAATTTTGCAGGTTTCATCATAATATGATATAACTGCACTATCCATATACCAAAATTTAAAACCAAACTAGGCAAAACAAAAATAAACATGGACTAAATTCCTTCTAACGCACATCAAATAATTTAGCTACATCCTATTGAAAAATTTTGGGCAAGAAAATAACTCAAGCATCACATAAAAATGCTTTAGAGTAGTATGCATTTCCTTCTCCTATAATGCAATACTCTGGTTTTTCACTCTAATGTTCTTCCTTCGCTTGAAGAATCAGCTCCAACATTTTTTGGGTTAACCCACATTCTTAGATGGGTATTGAAAGCAACATAAGCCTGATAAATCTACTCTTAAAAGCTTATCTCACCAGGCCAAACCCCTATGAGGTATATCTATATAACTCCAGCTCCAACATTTTCTGCCTCCGCTTGGATAAATAGATTGTTCATTCAATCATTCGTCTATGTCAAGGCACTATCTCTAATGTTTCCTCATCCAATTCAAATTCTTTTAAGATGTATATGCTTCATTTCATTTTGAATCATCCAAACAATCTCAACTACAACGGGAATCATCACCTGTGCTAAGACCTTTCTAGGACAACCATTCCATTAGTAGTTTACCATGACTAACTCTGATGGTGTTAAGGTTAAGATTCAGTGATGCCTGTTCATGTACCTTCCCCTAACTGTCAACCTTCTCTACAAGAACTTATTTTGCAAGCCAAGGTGGTGTCTTTTAACAAGAGCTTATCATATTCATAAATGGGTTTCTCAATCATTACTTAAACAACACGTCCAAGCAATAGCAGTTGAATAAATTTTGACGCATTAGGTTGTGAACAACCTTACAAGAAAACAATGCGCAATAGGGATGGCACAACATACCATAATGCAACCTGCAGAGAACCCAGAATCCAAGTGCCCCGCCAACGGTAAAAATTCCTGCCGTTTGCCTCATCAGTCTAGAGCAAGGTTTAGCATCTGACCTCATCAGCTCGCCATCTGAAAGCCCAAAGAAGCGCCTCAGTGCCATCTATCACGCCGTCAATTTGATCTGCCACAACCATATATCAAAATAACTTTATTTTCCCTCAGTGCGGCATTTGGCCGAACAGTTGGATAGCAAAAAGTTAGATGACTGATAAAACAATTCGTTTGGATGGTAGAATTTGAATTAAAAAAATAAATTTTCTGTGTATGAATAGCACAAATTAAAATTGTGAAATTGGAATTGTCACCCAAATAATGACAAAAGCTTCATCAATTAAAAAAAAAAAATCACTTATCACTGCCATCTATGAGAACAATCACCTACTGTCAACCTATCATCGATGTTTGAGATACCAAAAACTCCATATCCAAAATCAATCAACTCTCCATCAAACTTCGACGCCATCCGTATCCAATATCCCAATTTCGAAATCAAAGTTAACGTTGCTTTTATCATCATCATTATTGGCAAGAAAACTCGTAGAACTCGGTGTTGATTTCAGATTGAAATTACTAGAATTGTAAATATGGAAGAAAAAAAAAAAGACAATATATATGCGTTGATCGTTGAAGTTGGTGAGTGAGCATTGTCAGCCCAACAATAGAATCGTAAGAGCGAAACAAGAAAAATAATGATTTCGAAATGGAAAGGAATAAAAAAACTTACTTGAATTGGTAAAATGGAGGCAACGAGTAATACGAGTAGAAGAGTGTTGAAAGCTTTGGCGGAGTGGCGCTTGCTGATGAATAGGCGCCAATCGGGTTTGCGTTTGGCATAACGTTTATGGATGGATATTAATGTGATTATGGGCAGATGCTGGGCTCACTGAGTCGGGATTTTGGGCTTTTATCTTCAGTTTCAACCAATCATTTTTTGGGTCCATTATGTATGAATTGTGTCCATGATACACTAATTAGCTGTGATTTTTAGCCTATTGTGACTGAAATAAATCATGCGATTGGAGCTAAAGGGATTGAGAGTGAAGTGACTCTTTCAAAGTATAGCATGGAGAACTATCAGTCCTGAAATCAGAGTTTGTTCTTCTTCCTTTTTATGTTATTTGTTGGCTCATTATGGATATATGCTGAAATTAAATAAATTTATATTGGTCTCTCTTCAGGCACAACCTGAAAATGTATTTTAATAAAAAGGAAGATTTTGGTTCAATAGCAGCACATCAATAATCCAACAATCTTGGAGGCCTTATTGCTTAGAGAAGCTGCTTTAATGACCCGTTCTAATTGTTATTCAGGCAGCTTTTGGGATTGGTTAAACTCCTCTTTTGATATCTAATATTTTTAAAGATATATTTTGTCTTCACGCGTTTTAACTAGTTCAGTTGATTGTGTGTATATTTCTGTGTTATTATATAGTAAAAATAAAAATTCTTGGCTAAATTATACTCTATAGGGAATTACTCGTCTTATGGCATTTTAGGATTCGTTTGTCATTGTGATTGGATGCATTTAGTGAACGTATTTTTCAAACTCAATATCAAAATAAAGCTTTATATTAACTGTAAATCGTGATAATGTGAAATGTACTAATGTACAACGAAAAAAAAAAGACGAACTATGAAACATGATAATGATAATGTGCAACACAAAAATTGCATCCGTGGTTGAAAAAAAAATTACTTCAATATCTATATATATATATATATATATATATATATATATATATATATATATATCTTTTGAAGTCCTTCTAATTTGAGGATATACATTTGCATAGATTTTTTTTTCTTATTAATTTACATGAGAATTTCAACTTTTTAAATATAATTTTAAAGTTTAACATATTATCAAATAAATGGTTATGAAAAATATAATATAATTATTAATACAATGTCGGAAAACTAGTTCATAAATAAAAAGAAAAAAAAAAGAGGAACCAACAATGTCAAAAAAAAAAAAAAAACGCACCTCAAGCCTTAAACCAATTGTAAGGGTATTTATTTTTTAGGAGTATTTTTATTATTAGGTTTGTAAAAATTATTTAATTATTTTTTAAAAGAGCATTTTATGCATTGTGCCTAAGTTTTAAGTTTAATTTATTATTATTTTATTTTTATTGATCCAATCATGAGATGCACATTTAATTTTTGAAAAATAAAATATCAATATGTGATATATTATTTTATTTGCCTTTTTCAATGAAAAGTAAATAATTGATGTATTATTATTTATTATTGAATAGACATAACTATTTAGAAATACAAATTTTTAGTAATAATAATAATAAAAATTTGTAAGTTTATATTGGTTATTACTCACAATAACATCAATAAATTATCTTAGGCTATGTTTGGTAGAATATAATCAATTATAATGAAATGTAATCAAATATAAACTCAATTGAACTAGTAAACTAAAATTTCTTTTGATTACATTATCTTACATTTGATTATATTATACCAAATATATTATCAATGTTTACTAAACACTTACTAATAACCAACTATTAGTAATTAATAACAATTAAATCAAATAAGTTTATGACTCTAATTTTTTGTATTTAGGGATGATTGAATCCAGTTATGAACTGATTTGATTCAGTTCAAATAATTTTATATTTCAATTTGATTCAATTTGAATTTTAGATTTCTATTTATTTATTTTATAAAATTATTTATTGCTCATGTTTATTATTAAAATATAAATACACAAAGTTGATTGATAAACAACTTTGATAATTAATTATAAAAAATTTTATTATGTAATATTCAATTATTTTTATTATTTGTTTTGACTTTTATTTAAGCATATATAACTTATATATAGTATATATAATTTATATTATATAAAATTATTTTAAATAAGTTATATGTATACATGAGTTGAAATATGTTTAAGTATACATATATACATTATATAATATATTTAAATACATATGACTTATATATAGTATATAGTATATATGAGCATTTAGAACTTATATATGGTGTATAGAAGATATATAAACGTATACAACTTATATATAATATATATAAACATAAATAAATTAAATATATAGATAGTTTGATTCTTTAATTAAGTTTGATTTAGTATGATTTTAGTTTCATTTAGTTTTAATATTTTCAGTTATTTTTTAATTATTATTCGATTTGATTTCTTAATTTGTTTGATTATTCAGGATTCACACCCACTTTTATTTATACTGTTTGTAGTGTAGTGAATTGAGCACAAAGATATTAAAGTTGGACTGATGGCATATGTCAATTAGTGGGGTTCATAAAATCTTATAAATATTAAGACTTTTAGTAAGTTAAAATAGATATTTAATAAAATAAAATTTTAAAATATTTATTAAAAGAGTGTGAATTATGTTATTGGGATAGATAAAATAATTAATTTGTAGTAAAAAAAAAAGTTCTAAATTCTTTAGCTAGATTAACGGATGTATTTTTATCATAAAAAGATGTAACTAACAATAGTCTATTCTCTTATATAATTAAAGAATGGAGTTACTTTTTTATTCAACTAACAATTTTATTTTTAATGGAATAATTCACCATCCTTTCACTAATGTTTTTGAAAATCTCATCTTTCAATAAATATATTTTTTAGTTTCTCTCTTTTGATAAAAAGCCATATAAATATTACTTCAATTAATGGCCGAATGCAGCTGAACTTAGAAGGTTTCATGAAGAGATGGGTCTGCCCTAATTGGATTTGGGTGATCGATATCATGAAAAATCTCTCTCTCAAGTAACATTTACCGGAATTCAATACATAAGGAAGTTGTGCACTTTTATATTCTTAAATACATAAAATTCACTTAAAATATAAATAATTCATTGCATGTCTTTGTGAGATAATGCACTATTTTTATTTTTTTTATAACATGTATATGTACTAATATATCCTTCACAAAACATTAATAAATATATCATAATTCTGAATGCTATCAAGCTATATGGTTGATTATGAAAATTAAAATGCTGCCACAAACTCACAATAAATTGTTGTATTTTCCCAGGTACGAGCAAGGAACGTGAAAAATTTCGAGTAAAATTGAAGAATTGAATTGAATCAACTTTAAATAAAAAAAAAATCCTGATTATACAATAAAAATGGGACAATTCTGATTTCTTTTGTATCTTCAAATTGAAAATCATCCTGGCCTTGAACCATATTGAAATCACTGAATCGATATATATATATATGTAATTATTTGGATGGTTTATCCAAATAAAATATGTAATGATAATTATAAATAAAATTTTCATTTATTGTAATTTTTCTCTCTTTTTAATTGAAATATTGAATAAAATGTTTTAACTAATTATTATTAATAGTTGATATAAAATAAAAAATTTATATTAACTGAACTAATCAATTTATAAGAATAACTTCTTATTTTCAATTAGTATATAAATATAATAATATTTATTGTATAATTTTATTCATTTAAAAAAAGTGATACATTTAAATTTTTTTAATGATATAAAAAATTGATAATTAAAAGTTAAAAGTACTAAATATGTGAATCGTACCTAATTAAACTGAATTGAATCAAAAGAATAGAGGAATCCAATTGAACTGTTTCAATTTTAACAAGTAACAAAACCGAACTATCTCAAAAATTTAGGACAATATTAATTCCTTTAAAAAAATTTTCCAAATGCTTGAAACAATTCTGAAAAATTTTAAATTCCAAACCTTCCGCTCCATGCTCACCCCTAGATTCTCCAAGGGAAATATAATATTTATTCACATGATTGTGGGTTTTATTTTTTGTACAATTTTAATGAATTTTACCAGGTCCAAGTTAAATGTTCTTATTTATGTATGGATATATGAAGCAAAATTATTTATTTATATAATTTTTTAAAATAACGACAACTGATGTCGTGGACTGTTTAGCAGCTATGTGCTGTTATTATGCTTTTTGGGATTATTGTTAATGCAATCACTAATTGCAGTAAACAAGAAATGATGAGGAAAAAGAAAGTATTTTGTTTGCAATAAGAAGCAAGTAGGAGATTGGATAACAGAGCTTATCTTGGTACTATTATGGTCAGTATGTCTCTACGTCTTTTAGAAACTTCCAAGCAATTTCTACATCCCTGACAAAACCAAGAAGTGGGATAAATTCGACACGCCTTTCAACAAATGGTCCAACCTTCCTTCGTTCGAGATTTTTTACGATGAATAAATTAAATTCACTACTGACTGATCTTTTCTGTGCTGGGCGGTTCATTGTTTTATTGTCGTGCTAGTGTGATAGATGCTACTTATTGTTTGCAACGGCTTCAAATGAAGCTTTGCACGCGCTACAACGGAGCGTGAGACCCTTTTTTTAAAATTTTTTCAAGATTTTATGTGCACGGATATTTATGTGGATACTGATTTAACGCCAGTAGCAGCGGCACTGGCTAGAGCTAGACCGGTGTTCCAAGTCAGGACTTTTGAGAGATCGTATCTTCTTTCTTTCGTCTTTCATCTTCACTCTTTTGGGTAACCAGAACGTAGGTATGTTTGGCTCCTAAACATCATCAGTGCATCAAAGCACCCTGATTATAACATAAATATAAATAAATTTCAATTTTTGATCATTAAAGTTTCAATCTTTTTCTTTTATATCTTCTCTCTTTGGTCTTTCATCTTTACTCTTTTTTCTGATCTCAGTTTTGACTTCCAAACAACATCATAAGTGCATGAAAACATAATGATTGTAATAGAAATATCACATAAATTTCAGTTTTTCATCATAAAGTTTCAATCTTTTCTATTTATCTAGTAGTTCTGATGGTACGATGCTACTGTTACTTGTTAGGTTGCTTTTTGTGGTATGTAATTCATGTAGCTTTAGCTCATACAACTTGTTTTATAAGCTGTAATTATTAAATTCATGTAATTTATGCTTATGGGTTCTTTTTTTTTTTTTGTTATTATTGGTCTGCAATCTTTCAGAAGAACAATACTAGTCTCATTTTCGTTTTTGTGATCATGTTTGTGCTGTTGATTTCTCACTTATCCCCATGAGCGCACTTGTGTGTAACTGTCATTGTAGTTAAACCGTCTATAGTCTGTGATTTTCTACAATTGTTCTGTCATCTAGTTTTTGTCCAGCTGAATTTGTTGTCATATTTTTTTTCAGGAATTTTCATAAATATGGGGAATAGGATTCTGTGGGTGGCCTTTTGTTTATGGACTTTGTCATGCATACTTCTTCCTGCTAGCTCTGATGGTCTAGTGAGAATAAGCTTGAAGAAGCGTCCTCTGGATCTTGATAGCATTAAAGCTGCCAGATACTCAAGGCAGGGGGGAGAATTAGGAGTTGGTGCAAACAGTAGGCTTGATAGTGCTGATATGGATATAGTTCCACTTAAAAACTATTTGGATGCTCAATACTTTGGAGAAATTGGTATTGGCTCGCCCCCACAGAACTTCACTGTCATATTTGATACTGGGAGTTCCAATCTGTGGATTCCATCATCAAAATGCCACTTTTCTGTGAGTT